>RJWJ010013441.1:0-39891 GCA_004363605.1 Indri indri | reverse complement strand
AGTCAATCTAGTTTAATACCTACCCTTAGGGGACAGCAAAGGACTTGTCCTTTATGAAATCCTTACTGCTCTTTGCAGAAAGAGGTGGACTTTGGACCCACTGATCATTAATTCATCTATCTTAAAGGACTGCTGCATTGCATGACACAGGGACCTCCCCTCATGTTGTAGTCTACGTGAACGGTGCCCTGCAATCACTCAAATGAGCTGCCCTCACCATGCCATTAGTTCCAGAGCAGCACCGCCCTGCTTTCTCCTTCTCATCCATTCCCTGAACAAACAGTTCTTGCGCCTCAACTATGTGCCAGGTGCTGTTCTAGGGGTGTGAATACAACAGCCATCAAAACAAAGATTCTCTCAGAGGCATTTACATTCTAGAGAGAGGAGACAATAAACAATAAAAAAACTAAAATAAATAAATTGTAGCAAAGGTGGAAAGTGCAATGGAAAAAAGAAAACAAAGAGAAGGGTAGGTGAGATTGGGAGTGAGGGGGAGAATTCTGGCCTCCTTGAGAAGAGCTATTTGAGCAAAGACTTGAAGGAGTTGGAGAAATTAGCTAAGTGAATATCCAGGGGAAGAAAGTTCCAGAAGGAGGGAACTACAAGGAGTCCAGCATGGCTGAAGTGGGATAATGTGGGGAGAGAAGTGGGAAATGAAGTCTGTGGGTGGAGTGGGTGCAGGGCCAGGTCACACAGGACCTTACAGCCCTCAATAAGGACTTTGGTTTTTAGTCTTAGTGCAGTAGGAAACCCTCGCAGGGTCTCTAGCATTTGCTTCCTGGGAGACTCATCTCATCCTCTATTTATATCCACAGTCTCATAGGCATGTCGTCTCCCCTTCTTTGAGATCATGGTCAGTGAGGTCTGGATACTGTGGTGGTTAGCTTCATGTGTCAACTTGGCTAGGCTTTAGTAACCCAGTTATTCAATCAAACTAGGTGTTGATGTGGAGGAATTCTGTAGATGGGGTTCACATCCACAGTCAGTTGACTTTAAATATAGGAGATCATTCCTACAACTGGGTGGGCCTCATGCAATCAGCAAAACGCCTTAAAAGCAAAAAAACCAAGGTTTCACTAAAAAGGTAGAAATTCTGCCTCTGGACTGTAGCAACAGTTCCTGCCTAAGAGTTTCTAGCCTGCCAGCCTGCCCCACAAATTTCTGACTTGCCTGCCCCCACAATCTTATAAGCCAATTTCTTGAAATCAATCTCTCTCTCTCCGCACACATATATATTACAAACATATACAGTATCTCCTACCGGTTCTGTTTTCTGGAGAACGCTGACTGATACAGATACTATTACAACATACTTTAAAACCACTACTATATGATGATGTTTTGCATCAAAAAGGAAAGAGCATCCCCCAGATTAATCCCACAGAAAAGGGCTGGATGTGTACAATGAGCATGACACACTTTTAAAGACTGCATTTCGACTCAATAAATACATACTGAATCCCTACAATGTGCTCGATACTGTGTGCCGCACAGCAACTCTGTGAGGTCCACACTACTGTGATTTCCATGGTAGAGATGAGAACACTACTAATAGAATTACACAGCTAGTAAATGGCAGATTCAGATTCAGGTGTGTTAGAATCCAAAGTCAGGCTCTTAGGCTTTACGTTACCCTGGCTCAAGAAATAATTCACCCCCAACTTTCTCCTTCCCCCCACCACACCACACCAACAGGCTCACACACTCTCCCTTCCTCTGATCGCCGGGAGCCTATCATTCAGAGCTTGGTCTAGGAAGGAAAGAACGAAGGGCAGCCAGGTTCTCTGGAAAGGTCCGTAGCATCCTAGTCACCACCATGGGTAATCGGACACCACGCCCTTTAGGGAAAGCAGTCTTTGTTGGAGTAGAGATTGAAGCAGTAAAACTGAACGGAAGGCTCTGCTTGGTTTTCACTGCACCTTCCCCTGCAGGTTTGTCCCCTGGCTTCGTCCTGGCCAGTAACACGAGTGTCTGAATACAGCACAGAACTCGTCATTCCTTATCTCTGGCATCCTAAACACAGGCACGGTGGACCCAGGGCACCATCTCTGTTCCCTCGATGATCAGCCCTGGTTCTCAGGATGGGAGCACTGTAGTAGTGACGTTTCGACCCTGAGATGAGATGATCTTGACCCAGTCCACGAGGATTGGGCTGACTGCCTCTTAAAATCTTTTAACCCCCCTCAGCACCCGAGCAGCATTGTGGTATATCATTTAGTCACTAACTGCCAACTGGATTTGTAAGAATGAGCCACAATTCTTTATCAGAGGAAGTTACACTCTCTACTGGTGTGTGAATATATCTAAAATATACAATGTGGTCATCTCTTAATTTGCCCTCCTAATGGAGAATTTCAAAGACACGGATAATAGTAAATGTGGTGGAGACACTGTTGCTGCCCTGCCCAGCTCCTGACCTCTCTGATTAGCAATGTGCTGCCCCCATCCCCCAGCTTCTGTGTACTTCAGAGCCAAGCTAGCGCCCCCGCCCCGCCCAAACACACACATCACTGACTAAACGGTGCTCCTTTGCTTCAAAGTGGGACAAACTCTGAGATGTAAGTTTTGCTCCAGAGCTCCCCGTGGGATCGGGTTGAGGCTGATTCCACCTATCCACCCCTGGGTTTCTCTTTACTAAGTCACATGCACCTGAATCCTTGGCTCACAGGGGGCTTGTGGAGCACCCGACTTAGTAAACACTCCAAACTTAGTTTAATTTGGTTCGGGAAAGCTGAGAACCGATCAGAAATCAGAAGCACTTAAAAGGATGCTTGGATGCACATTCTTTCATTTCTCTTCTGTACCTACACCAGGGGTAAGGTAATCATTTGTTTAATGAAAGTGGGGTGTTCTGGACCATACTAAAAACCTAACTGTGAAGACTAAATTAAAAATAAAACTCTAATTGACAAGAACAATCAGCATTCAAAGGGGCTTCAGACGTCACTGTGTCCAAACCTCTGCCTGTGTCTGACTCCCCTGACAGCAACCCCGGGATGTGGCTCTTTCAGACTCTGCAGCTTGATACCTTAATACCTTACAGGAAGGGGCAACTTCCTCATGGTGGTCATGAGTTTCAATTTTAGACAGTTCCGATTGTCAGAAAGTTTTTTGTATATTGAATCCTGACTTAGTCGTCAGCAACTGTTAGGATTGCCTGCATCCTTCTATCCATAAACCTGCGGTAAGGCTCACGGACAGACACGAGACAGCTCTGAGTCTCAGAAACCAATCTGTGAGTCTTTGAGTGTTAATGATTTTGATCTTCAGTGAACCATTTTAGGGCTTAATTTCTCAGCCTATCCAGGTGGAAGTAAACAAATTGGCTCCTTAGGTTCTGTACACTCCCCCATTATGAAAATTTGTTCCAAATGATAGTTTTTCAACCTTAATAGTGAAAACACCCATCAAGGTTTGACAAGGTTTCCTGTATGCGGAAATGTGAGCCGCTTCCCTAACAATGCAGGGATTTTTCCTAATATATAAAAACAAGGCAAGGCACCATCCATTGTGATTTATATTTGTGTGTGTGTGTTTTTTTTTTTTTTGGTTCCAGACTATTCTGTTAATGTTTATAAGCTCTCAAAACAAGTGATGGAAATTCTACTCCCGTCATTTTCTCATTTCAGATATGATTAAATAATTGCCCAAGATTAAGTGAGTCAAGTGGAAATAATCAGAAAAGGGAAAAAGGCCCAGATTCTTTAATTTTCAGTTCCATTACATTTAATTCCAGGAGCAAAAGCATTCTGTTAGTCTGAAGGGAGACCTACTTCCAAAGAAAACGAGGCACAATCAAAGGCCTTTTGTTTTCCCTTCTCTAGTGAGCACATTCCACCCGGGCCCTGCATGTTTGTGCATCACCTTATATAGATTCCTTCGTTCTCCAGAAATCAAATGCCTCCAAAATACGTTTCTGAAGAAACTCAGCCAGAAGGCAAGACGGGGAGGAGTTTTTCCCCAGAAGGTTAAGGTTTATTACCAGAATGTTCTCATCAAGTGCTCTATGACACTTCAAGCAATGCAGATCTCAGGGAATTAACTCATTGCCAAAAGGCTTAGAAATAATTACAGTGAATTAACCTATTATATTAATTACAATTAATTTTCAGTTAAATCTAAGAATTCCATTTCTAGGGGATTCCTTAGCACTGACATTTAGGAAGTGGCTTTGGCATATCATAGGTAATTAATCTCCTACAATCTACTATCAATTTGTTTCCTTTGGGAATGACCAATTTGCAAAGAGGGAAAGAAAGGAGAGTGAAGACTTAGAAAAATAGCACCAGAAGAAATCTCTTTGGGAACATGAATGTCCAACGAGGCACCCTGAGCTTCTCTATAGGGGATATCTATTTGATTTACAGTGATGTCAAAGGCCCCAAATTTTTATCTATAGCCAATTAACCAACATTCTAAGATATCAGAATGGGTACACATGCTGGGGTATATCTCAATAAGATACATTTAAAAAATGCCAGGATAGACACAACAAAACTAATGGTTATTTAGTCAAAACTGATGACAGATGGGAACTATTCACAGAAACACAGAATTTAAGAGTGAAAAGGAACTAAGGTCCAAAAATCTTGCCCACTGACTCTATAGCAGAGCTATCCAACTGAAATTTCTGCCAGGCTGGGAAGGTTCTGCACTGTACCACTTGGTAGTCACTAGCCACACATGATCAACCAACACTTGAAATGTGACTAGCACAACTGAGGAAGCAAACTTTTAATTTTATTTAATTGTAACTAATTTAAATTTATGGTATTGAACTTCATAGACTACTGCACACCATGGTGGCAATTCAGCCTTTGTCTAAATCCTGTTGATGACAGGGAACACATTTCCTTACCACCCAGCACTCTCCATTGCTAAACAGGTCCAATCATTAGAAAAGTTTTGCCTGAAGTTGAACTATAATCTGCCAGCTATAAATCTACCCTCTGGGGTTTATTCCTCCTCTTCTCCCCCAGACCAGTTTACTTGTATACTTCTTTTAATATTTGAGAAGCTTCAAAATGCTGAGGTATTATAGAATTTCACCCCTGGAATGAGCCATAGTTTAGCTTCTTTGTCAGCCCTCCTTCAGCAAGTTTTTTTTCAGGCTGAACATCTTTAGTTTTTTTCTAGATAAGAGGATACTTAAGTAGGCAGAGCTTGGGCCATTTGGTTTGACAAACTGTAGTGCAACTACTGTGATACTGGGCATGTGTATTCACTCTCCTGAGTATAGTGTTCCTTCTGTAAAATAAGGATAGTATCATTTAGCTATCTTGGTTGCTTTGAGAACTAAATCAGATAAGATAGAGAAAGCACCTAATACCATGCATGGCACACAAAAGTCACGTACTAAAATGTCAGTCCCTGCTCTCGTGTGTAGCACACTATTCCCTTCCCCACCTCCATTACTCCCAACACTGGATCTCAATGGCCTACATGTAAATAATATCCAGATATGAATACAGCAGAGTGAATCAACTGTCTGATCAGGACAGAGTACAACAGAACAAACATATCTCTTGGTCCAGACTTTCTACTTCTATTAATACAGCCCAAAGTGGTCAACAGCTTTTTAAAATTCATGTTCATTCATTAATTCATTTATTAATTCAGCACATATTTATCGCCTCCTTACCAAGAGCCCAAAACTATGCTAGGCCCAGGAGAGAAAGTAGTGCCTAAGAAAATCGAGTTCCCTATCCTCAGAGTCTGTAGTGAGGCACGAATAAAACTCATCATCAAGTAAAATCCCTCGATCTTTTCTTCATGTGTGATGCTTTTTATTTCTGATGGCTCTTTATGTTGGGAAGCTAACTTCCTAAAGCTCCATTGCTGTTGGGTGGTATAGAACCTCTTCTTGGTTGCATTTAATTTAAGTCAACCACTCAGCTGGCCACCACGTGCCCCCTTCAGTACCATCTGCAAACTTGATGAAAACATCCTCTGGCACTCACTATGATGGTCAATCTCTGCTCAAGAGTGAGTTATTTGTGAAAAATGGCCTCCGCTCTATGAACGACACTAAGCCATTAATCACCACTTAAATAATAGCTCATCTGTGATATGGATCATAAAACTAAGAATGTGGGCTTGGGATCCAGACTGCCTGGATTTGAACTTTTGTATCCTTACTTATGAAGTGTTAGACAACTGCTAAAGAGTTGTTTAATGTCTCATTAGCCTAGTCCTCTTTGTATGATGTAGATAATAATGGCACTTAATTTATAAGGCTGTTGTTAAGGATAACATGAGATAACAAAGCCTTTCACCAATACATGGTATATAATCAATGTTAAATACATGTTAACTGCTATTTCTACTATTTTTTTCATTAACATTCAATGTGGAAGCATTGTAACACTCCATAACATGAACTCTTCTTTTCTTTTTTCTCCCATCCATTTTTGGGATATTTTCTCTCTCTCTCTCTCTCTCTCTCTCTCTCTCTCTCTCTCAAATATATATATATATATATATATATATATATATAGAGAGAGAGAGAGAGAGAGAGAGAGAGAGAGAGAGAGAGAGAGAGAGAGACATAACACAGGCAACATAACACAGGAAAAAGAATGGAGACTTTGAGGTCAATAGATACAAGTTCAAATCTCAGCTCTGCCATCTACTAACTACTGTGTGGCCTTTGGCAAGATCTTTAACTCTTAAGGTTTCAGAACCCTATTCTGTACAATGGGGTGATAACACTAACTCTGTTGGATTGTTACAGGTTTACATGAGGTAACCTAAGGACAATGGCTAGTGTTATATATGATTTTTTTGTTGACTCAAGAAGAAGAAACTATTATGATTGTTAAGAGTGATAACTGCATCAGTAATCACTCAGTTAGCCTCAGAATCAGAGTCCAGGGGCCAAACAGTGTCCTAATCAAGACAAGAGCACAGTTTTCTAAAATTAATATTACCCCGGAATTATTCTATCTCCAGAGACAGTAGGTAGTGTATTCTTTCTTAGAAGAGATAAAAATATATTATAAACCAAACTAACAATAAAACATTTCTGAACATTCTGGGGATGCTAATACTTCATCTAGAAGTCCTATTTACCAAAATCTGTACCACCATCTAGCTATCCTGGACAAAGCCTAGGAGTTGAGGCTCAAAAAAATGTTGAAATCAGAAAGGCATGCAACATGTATTTTTTTGTATTGTTACATTTGTACAAACACCATTTTCTTCCTAAGTCAATATTTTTCTAGAACTGACACCAAGAAGCTCACATTTTTTTCTGACTAGAAAATGATTCACAAATGGACATAGTCAAAGGTGGATTCAAGTGACATCCAGAAGTAAATCTCAAAAGCAGAACACTAAACTGAAAGGTGGATTCTTTTTTTTTTTTTAAGACAAACAGAGAAATATTAATATGGAATTTCACTTGAAAAACATCTTCCTTCACCCTGTGGGGCCTGGTGATGGGGCTGTGAAGATGAAGGGATTATTTTTATCACCGCTTCATAAATTCCTCCGACACCGGCTCATTGCACTAATGTGACCACACACATTCCAGCCTATCCATTCAAGTGTAGCATTTTTCTTTCTATTCAAGTATTCTCAAGGTTTAATTAAAGCATCCAGCTATCTAGTAATTACTTCCCCCATCCATCTTACCAGCTCCGTATTGTCTTCCCTTGAATTGATTTCTGACTACAGCCCCTGCCCATGTTACAGTTTAGGAGTGTGGGGAGCGACTTATTGCAGAAGTCAGTGGATCTCATTTTTTTTTTTCTTCTTTTCAGTTAATTAAAACAGATTGACTGACAAAGATTCAAGGCTGATTTTAATGTGCATGAATGTTTGGACAATTTTAAAAATACCTCCTTCTAAAAGTCGAAGGCTGTCATTTCAATGGAGAGCTCTTGCTTTCTGCACTCCCATCCACTCTATACTCAACAGTCAGTTTTCCTTAAGTACACCACTGACAATGTCATCCCCTCCGTAGTGACTCCCCTCAAACATTACCTACAGCCCAAGTTCACGGGCTTTAACAAGCTGGCTCTCACCCAGCTGTGAAACTTCATGTCCCACCACTGGGGTCTCACACAGAGCCAAGATGCTTTCCCCTATAATCCTCATTCATTCTCATTCGTGTTTCATGCTGTACTTCTGGCCACAAACCCCCCTCATCTGGAGTCCCCTGTTTCTCCGGATTCTACATATCTGCAACACATTCTGCATATTCTCCAGGGTCTAATTCAATGTCACTTTTCCCTTGAAGCTTTCCCAGGTCTTTCCATTCCAAAGCCATTTCTTCCTTTTTTACATTCAAAGAGCAATTTCTCCTCATCTTGCTGATGGCACTTGTAGTTTTCTACATTTTGTCATAGTTATTTATAAATTATATTTATATGGTGAGTATCACAGAAGACAAAAAAGGGTCTTGTAAACAGAACCCCTGAGTGTTTGATCAGCAACCTAAAACAGTGCTTCTTTTCACATGAAAGGTACTCTATAAATGTTTGGGGAATGCATTAACAAATAAATGAATGAATAACAAATGAGTCAATAGCTGCTAAGCATTCATTAATCCATGCTTATCCTTTAGAGCAGGCCCCAAAGACAGATGAAATCATGTTTTCATGCAATATGAGGGAGAGAAAAGGGTGAGGCTGTTTAAGCATGCCTAAATTATCGATTAAGAATAAAAGAGAAAATCACCAAGTGAAATCTTAACAGAAGGTTTTTTTAAAAAAAGACACTTGGGAAGTTTATTTCCTTATAATACTCAGTCCCCATTCATGCCAAATTTCACTAGATAATACCATTCACATTTATATACTGCCTCTTGGAATGTGCAAATGAGCAATTCTTCCAATAGAAAATGCTAATTCATTACTTTTATATTTCATATCTCTCATTCATCTGGAAGGGCTGGGAACAAGTCCAATTTTCTACCTTCCTTTCAAAATTTAATGTCTAGTATATGTTTGATAAGTAGAAAACAGAAATTTCAAGCTGATTGGGTCTGAAATTACACATTCTAAACTGCTGTTTGACAACCTAGAGAGCCAAGATAAGAACCTCTCTCTTCTGACTCCAGATTGAATAAGTGACCGGCCCATAGCCCTGGACACCCTGGACATTGGTCCCCATCCAGTCTTTAATAGCACTCCAGAGCCTTTTTCCCTTGATGTACTGCCACCAAAATAAGAGCTTGCTCATGGTATTATTTTTGTCGATGGACAGAAGCATTTTTACTGTCAGTAATTTGCCTCTTCTTGTCTGAGGACTATATGTCTTACTTAGAGTGATTCCTGAATCACATGACCTTTTACTGCTTTGGTGAAATAAAGCTTCTCTCCTTCGTCATCAGAAAGGAGGCCTGGTTCAGAGAAGTGCCTTAGGGAAAAGCCTGAGATAGGAACTGAACTCTTCTAGAGCCTTCCTGCAGTCTGCGTAGCCTCTGCCAACATCATCTTCATGTTTAGAATCTACTATTCCTCCTTTGGACACTGACACCATTTTGTCTTTCTTCTTATCATCCGTGTCCTGCAATTAACCTCAATCCCCTCTCAAAAAAAAAAAAAAAAAAAATTAACCCTACCCTAGAAATGCGGACTAGAGAGCCAAATATCTAAAGGGAAGTTGGCAAGGGTGATGAGCCCTGCCAGTGGCCACTCATGATGCAAGGATTCCATCTCAGAAGCACTTTCCTAGACTACATTACTCTTGCTGGTTCTAACTGAATGGAGAGAAACAAGACCAGGGCAAGATGAGGAAGCAGAAACAGGTGTTATCAACCTCAAACACTGTCCTCTAAGCTAGAGAATAGGACGCTATTTTTCTCTCCCAGATATCCTTGTTTTTGCAGGTTTTAGCATGTATACTTTTGTTCTTGGGGTCTAGAAGGAACTCCAAACTCAGCGGTCTACTGTGTCTAACTCCACTCTCAAATGCTCCAGGCCTCGTGTTGCTTGTCTGTCATAATTATCAGCACCCCCTTTGGAAGATGCTATTATTGGAAGTAATTTCACATTCTGAAACAGCAGGAAGCTGATACAAGTTGTAGCTACTTGAGATCTCTGCAAAGAGCCTTGTGCGCTGGTAACTTTTAGTCACTGGAAATAAATTTATCAAAGAAATACTCTTACATATTAAATATATGCTAAGGAAAGGAAAAATGCCATAAAAAGATATGTCTCTCTTTCTTCCCCAACCATGTCTAAAGGAGAACGAGGGAAGAAAGAAGTGTCGTAGAGTCAAACAATCAGCATTTCAAGTGTGGGGGGGCCATAGTTTTTATCTGACTTGAAAGAATGATAATCAGGTATTTTTTTTAAGAAACCCAAAATTAACAGAATACAGAATTCTACAAAAGTAGAATAAGTCTACTAGCTTGTGAAGAAGAAAATCTTAGAAACAAAAAGTAGAGACATCAAGAAATAATAAACTATCCTTTTGAGAATCCTGATTTACTGTCCATAGCAACTAAAGCCTGTGCTTTTTAGCAGAAACCCAAGAGTCTGCTGACAATAGAAAGCACATGCCTTTGTAAAACTCCCACAGTAATCAAACATCAAGGAAAGGTAGTATGTGAAATACAGGCAGGCGACTTAATTTTTCCCTAGGAGAGTGAAGATCAAAAGAATATCTCTATTCTACCACGGAGACACCCCCAGTCTTCATTCTCCCCACTGGGGGACCAAGCAAATTCCTTGGTTTCTCATGTCATTACCACAGGCTGAAATGATGTAGCAATAACAGCACAGGGGTGTCCCCCTGCGCCAACTCTCTAATCAGTTTCAAAGTATGTTTTGTTGGTTCTCATTGGCGTCACTCAAAGGAACTGGTCACTCGTGGTCTCAAAAGTTTTACAACAAATTGTGTGATTAAATTCCTTAAACACGTCTGTCCATTACTAATCCTCTTTTGCCAACATCCCTTTCAGAGAAAAATTGCAGCGCTGCATGGTGCCTGATTTATATTTCATTTTGAGAACAGGAAGTAAAAGGATTAAAGTTAAGGATTAAAACACTTACTCTTTACTGCATTTTTTCCTCCTCCCGAATGGCTTCCTGGTTGCCATGGCTACTGTTCACTGGTCCTTAGCCCTGAATACACATCTCTTTGCATTAATAAAATATTTTAAATAAGACTTCATGAAAAACAATAGGGAAAGTAGCTTTAAGTTCAATTGCTCTTTAAAATAAGCAGCCAGGATTTTTTAGAAATCTTTTTTCTTTGTCCTTTTATTGGTATCTTTGAGAAGGAAACTTGAACTAAAAGATAGTACAGGGACAATCTAAAGATGTGCAATGCAAAAAATCAGAATCATTCAGCAGGGACACAAGGAGAAAACTCTGAGATAGTGAGTTGGTCCTGAGATTACAAACCAGTGTTTGTATGAAGATTAAGGGTCCGTGGGAATTTCTCAAATGTTGCAATACCACAGAACATTTAAAAGGCAAAGATGCACGTAAATGCAGTGTTGCAATTCCAAATTGGAAATACCAGCCAGGAAATGAAAAACTGAGGTTTTCATTACCCAGAGTTAACTTAACCATATCAATGTAAATAACATTGCTTTGTATCCAAGTTGCTTGTGATCATGGTGGCAGTATCTCCAGGAGTGTGGCCAGAGGGGCCATTCCCATGAACAGCATGCCTGCACATATAGTGCACACGGGTGATGCTGAGTTAGGCATCCAGAAGGAAGGGTGAGGTTGACAAGTGAGCAAACACAACTCCTTTAAAAACCCTCCACTGACATTCATTTTAGAATATACTGCCTACATTCCTTTAAAAAGCCAAGGAAAATGAGGAGATGGAACATAATGAAACTCCATTTTAACTTCTATTCTTAAAGTCCAATAGCAGGTTAGGCTCTGGTATAAATTGTGGAGCAACTGCTAAAACACTACTCCATCCATTTTTTTTCCCAGTGCTCCCTGCTGCTGGGTTTTTCTCTGCCTTGTCATCCAGTAGTTTCGAGTTATTTCTTTATTCCCCCAGAGACCCCAATGAAATGACCTCACTCAGGTCCACGTATACTCATTATTTCTCACTTCTTCTAATCCCATATTCCTATTAAAACCACCTTCCCTGTATAGTAAGTATCTACAGATGACAGACATAGCTGCTTTGTGAAAACTGGCAATTGGAGCCATGTTGACACACATTAATGGGAGTGAAGGAACTGTTGCAAGGCCTTTGCTGTATAACAAAAAAATTGCATAGGGATCTCCTGGAGATAATCTCATAACTGGAAAGAATGACTGCAATGGTGGCAATTCTATGTGTTACGAAAGGTTAACGGTATGGATAATTTTAGGTGGCAAAGGGTTCGGGGAATGGTGAGGAATTCCCAAATCAAACCATGAGATAACTGATGCTACCCATAGGCAGGACTGTAGAATCTAAAACAAATGTGGATGTCAATGGTCAGAGCACAATACAGACTGGCAAGATAGAGAATCATGTCTTTCAAATATCCATGGTCCTTCTTTCCTGGTTTCAGTCTTTTCTTTTGGAAATTACTTCTATTTCAGGACTAGCCTGAAGACTCAGGTCATTCCAGGGCAAGCTTAAGCTGGGGTTTGGATGTTCTTGCATGTCTGCAATCAGGAGGGACCAACAGGGCCCTACTGCTAAGAAGCAGTTCTCCATGAGTCTCTCATTTTTATGTGTCTTACGAGCAGAGGCACAGAATTCCTTTCTGGACTATCTTTTCAAAGATGTTTACATTCCAAACAGCTTTCAAAAACCGGGACGGACAGTGTCTCCCTCCTGATCAAAGCCAGGCATGCTTATGTCCATTATAAAAGATTCAAGTTCCCTGAGCTCAGAATTCCCCTCCGGCAACACAACCCACTAAGGGTGCCCTAGTCCTCTCCGTGTTACCTTGTGGGAGCTGGGACTTAAGAAGCTGCCATAAGAAAACGATGATACTCTAGCTACTACTATTGCTGTAAGTAACATCTATTTTTTGCCTCTGACCCAGGAAGTCAATGTCTTCTGCCAGCATCCATAAAATGGTGACAGGCTAACTTGCTAGTTTGTAACCAGGTTAAAATCTCACAGACTCTTTGCAATTCTCGCCACCTACAGGGCCATCTCTAGGATGCATATGGCACTGGGCAAAAATTTTTTGCGGGGTTCTTCTCTATATAACCAATTTGAGTCACCCCAAATCAGTATGTCAGCACCACTCTAGAGGTGCAATCTGAAGTGATTCAGCTAACAAAATGCCACAAGGGCCAACAGGAGTGCTCTGCTCACCAGGCTGCTCTTTAGAAATCAGGGCCTGCTAACAGAGCCCCAGTATAATCCCATTGGTATGAGTCCCAGAGACCCTTGAGGTACTTAGCTGAACCCACATATAAGCAAGAAGGCGGAAAAGTGCCCTGAAGGAGGGAAATGGGGGCTGGTGTCCATGTGGATCCCAGTCTAGGATCGGGGTGCCCCACCTGGATGGTATTGGTGGCCTAGACACCAAGAGGGGGTGCTTAGAGAATTTTGAGGAAAGTACTCGAAAGCATGAGAGCTCTACCACCATCTCTAAGAGAAGACCACTATAGAACTGCTGGGAATGACCCTCACACCAAGAACTTGTTGACAATTTACAAAATTCCCCATGTTGGGAAATCAGATAGCCATGGTAAGAATGATAAAGACAAAGGAGCACTGCATGTGGAGTCAGAAAAACTCAGCTCCAGCACAGTTGTCCTGCTTACTGGGTGTGCTTTGCAAAGTCATTTAGCTGCTCTGAACTTTAGACCTTTCATCTCTAAAATGAGATGAAATGGGATCAGGATGCCCCAACTAGATGGTACTATTGGCCCAGCCACGAAAGGAGGGGCTTACAGATTTTGGAAAAGGTACCACCACCACCTCTATCAGAAGGCCACAATAATAGTTGCAGTACTAACCTTGTAGAATTGTTGTGAAGACTGAAAATGTCTATTATACTGGTATTTGGTGGCTATTATTGTTGTTCTTCCCATTTGTTTTAAACTATTATTTCACAGGGAAAGAGAACAAAAATGAGAAATCTCGCCCATTATGTCGTTATTGGATGTTTTTAAACCAATTCACCCTGCCTTGCTTTCTCTGATGGCTGAAGAGGATATAAGTGGTACTTAGTTTGTCAATGTTCTTGCTATGTTGAAGTTTCTGATCAATTTTAAGCTTAATTTTCTGGGGAAAAGGGAAATCACAATTAGGATAGAGATGAAAGTGGGGAAAATATTATGAAGCATTAGGTTTCTCTGCTTATTTATGTCACGATTTAGGGCCCCCTATGTGTCCGAGTCTTTATGACCTGAAAGTTGGGGAACTTGCAGTTTTGAACATAAAATAACAAGGCTTTTTTCTTTCTTTAAAAAGGAGAGGGGGAATGGATCATCCTTGATTGGTATTTTGAGTACATAGAAATGAAATCTGATTTCTGTATTTGCTTATGTACAAATAAGGAAATGTCAAGGATGTTCTTTGCCCTATCATTTCAAAATACAGTTTCTATTCAAAGTCCACAATGGGTAAACATTATCCAAATTCCTAT
Organism: Indri indri; assembly: GCA_004363605.1. Classification (NCBI taxonomy): domain Eukaryota; kingdom Metazoa; phylum Chordata; class Mammalia; order Primates; family Indriidae; genus Indri; species Indri indri. The sequence goes on along the minus strand of RJWJ010013441.1, from coordinate 25,367 downwards.
AGCTGGCACTTGAGTGCTAAGCTAGCCCAAAGCACTACTGTGAAACAGAGCTTGTCTGTTGTGCCCCGCCAGTTCTGTACCTACATTTTCCCTCTTGAGTCTCATTTTTCAGAGCCCAGTGATGTCCTTGGGGATAGAGCATGAGAAAAACTTCTTGTGGCAGTAATTTACACTTTTTACCATCAAAATTAGTGGTCTTGGGTCACAGCCTTGCAGGACTTTGCACTATGATTGAAGTATAAATGGCTAACAAATGTTGAAGAAATAATCGAATTTACCAGCAATCTAAGAAAAGCTTATGTACATTGATTATGTATAATTCATCTGTCCATTATTTATCATAGTGTATTCTCTCTCTCTCTCTCTTTCTCCTTACACTGGTACAGTGTAAGAAAAATTCAGTTTTATATAGTCTTAACAGAAATTCAAGTACACTGTTACAAATTTGGAGGAAGTCAATTCAACAATAAATTCAGAATTTATTCTAAGCAGTTCAGCACATGCACTAAGATCTATATATAAGCATTTACTTACAGAATTGTTCATAATAGTAAAATCTTTAAAACATTCTAATTGTCTAAAAATAGAAGATTGGTTAAATGACATGCAGTGTATCTTTAAAATGTAGTCATTAAAAATATAGTTACCGATAAGGCAATATATTCATTATATACTATTTAGTAGAAGGAATCAAAACAGAAGGACTCCATAATATGTTTATATATAATAGAAAAATATACGGCAAGATAGACACCAAGGTTAAGCCATCATGATTCACTGAGTCTAAGATATATTTTAAGATTTCTGAAATCAGGCCATGTCTCACAATCGATGGTGTCTTGGTTTCAGTGAAAGTGTGCATGTGTCTTCATTTCTTATACAAATATGCATCACTTCTGTAATTTTAAAAAGAAGATGGACTCTGAGCATGACAAAGTACACGTCTGTCCGGAAAGTATCCAGCCATGTAATATGAAAAATACAGGCATTTAATGAAGAAGATACAAGATACAAGAAACATTGTGCATAGGACAATGATGCCTCAGTCCCTCTCAAAGTAGTCACCTTGGGACCTCACCCAGTTCTCCCAAGTGTCTCTTAACCTAATCCACACACATTCAACATTCTCAGGTGTTCTGCTTGTTGCAGGCCTTCCAGAACATGGATCACTTTCAAAAGATTCTCGACCATCTTTGAAACCTTCATGCTGCACTTTCATTTGTGCTGCACTCATAATCCTCCCTGAAAGCCTCCCGAATCATCTGAATAGTTTCTGTGGAGGAAATGTTCAAGCTCAACGCAAAATTTGATGCAGATTCATTGCTCTACTAGCTTAGTCATTTTGGCTTTTTAAAATTTTTTTTTTTAAATTTCAGAATATTACAGGGGTACAAATGTTTTGGTTACATGGATTGCTTTTGTACACTTTGAGTCAAAGTTGTAAGTGTGCCCATCACCCAGGTAGTGTGCATTGTACTTGATAGGTGTGAATTTACCCATCCCCTCTTGCCCTCTCCAACCTGCTTCGTTTCCACTGAGTTTTACTTCCATATGTGCATATGAATGTTGAATAATTAGTTCCAATTTAATAGTGGGTAAATGTGGTGTTTGTTTTTCCATTTTTGCAATACTTCACTTAGAAGAATGGTCTCCAGTTCCATTCAGGTTGTTATAAAAGATATTAATGCACCATTTTTTTTAATGGCTGAGTAGTAAGTATTCCATGGTACACATATACCACATTTTATTAATCCACTCGTGTACTGATGGGCACTTGGGTTGATTCCACATCTTTGTAATTGTGAATTGTGATGCAATAAACATTCGAGTGCAAGTGTTTTTTTGATAAAATGCCTTTTTTTTTTCTTGCGTAAATCCCCAGTAGTGGGATTGCTGGATCAAATGGTAGGTCTACTTTTAGTTCTTTGAGGTATCTCTCTACTACTTTCCATAGAGGTTGTACTGGTTTGCAGTCCCACCAGCAGTGTGTAAGTGTTCCTTTCTTATTTCTCTGTTCCTTCTCTTCGTCTGACTTGTTTAGCTTAAAGGTGCTGTCTTCAAGATCTGAGAGTCTTTCTTCTGCCCGATCAAGGCTATTGTTAAGGCTTTCCACTGTGTTTTATAATTCCTTGAATGAATTTTTCATTTTCAGAAGTTCTGTTTGTTTTTTCTTTAATAATTTGATTTCTTTAGAGAATTTTTCATATATTTTCTGGTTTTGTGGTTTCTTTGTCCTGGGTTTCTATTTTATCTTGTATTTCATTGTACTTCCTTACAATCCATATTCGAAACTCTTCATCTGTCATTTCAATCTTTCTGTTTTGGTTGGTATCCATTGGTATTATTTTCTTTTGAGGGGGTCCTTTCACTCTGATTTTTCATTTTTCTGGAGTTTTTTCGCTGATTCCTTCTCATCTGGCCTGTCAGTTGAGAGCTGGGTGTGCTAGTGCTGGCTTATCAGCTTGTCTCTGGATCCCCGAAGATCAATCCCTGACTGTGCCGGGGAGAGAAGTGCTGGTCCTGAATTAACTTTGGGGTGCTCTAGCAGATTTGATGAACCTCTCGGGTTACCTATGACCTGCTGTCTTCACCCATTCCCAACAGTGAGTTGTGAATTAGGTCCCCCAGCTTAATCTCCTTGATGGTGGGTCGAATTTGTGAGTACAAATCTGCCGCTCCCTGTTTGCTCAAGAGGGAAGGTGCTGTGCTTGGCTATGGGGCTATTCCCCCGTCACTGATTATAGTTTACGCGGAAGAGCCAGCTGCCAAGGTATTTTTTTGTGCCTGTGGTGAGCTCTGGTCCCCCAGGTGGGACACACGAATGCTCCAAGCTTTAGAAGGGACCCTGTATCTCTGAGGGGGTTGCTTAATCTCTCCTCCCCCTGAGGTGGGGGGAGGAGCAAGACAGATTGTGGCTGGATTATGAGAGTCTGAGAGGCTTTGCAAAGCCTCTGCAGGGTTCAGAGGTTGATCTTTCATCTGCTATGGGGAGCCACTGGTATGGAGTTCGGGCCAATCTCTCCAATTTGGGAGGGCTGTTCATGAGGGAGGGGCCTAATCACGTGACCGCCAAGGTTCCAGGCCAGGCTCTTTCTGTCCCTGTCCACTAGTGCGGTTTCTCTGTGGGGTGGGGTGTTGCTCAGTCATTCTGAATGCAAAGACCACTCAGTATCCATGCTCACTCAAAGGCATCTAGCGCCCCATTGACTAGTACAGTGAAGGCGTCATTGTTTACGCGTGCGCATTACAGTCCACTCGCTTGGCTGCCAGAATACAACTTTGTCACGCAAACTGTTCTCATTATATTAACAATGGCTGGGTACTTTCCGGACAGACCTCATATATGACAACTCTGGTATATATACTACCTGGTTTGTATCTTTTCCACAGAAGAGAGTGCCGAAGGGGAAATGTTAGAAAAATAACTGCTGGAGATAAGGTAGGGAAGGAGAGTAAAGGAGAAAGCCATATATATACGGAGCCTAGAATTCAACAAGATATTTAGCAAAGTGTCTCATGATAGCATTTTGGAAAAGACTGAGAAACCCAGAACTGCCGATAGCACAGCTGGGTGTAGTCATAGTTGGATGAGCCACTGTACCTACAGAATGTTGATTAATGGAAATATGCCAACCTAACTAATTGCCTTGCCTTGCACCCTAAGTCCCTAATTTATTCCCCACGTTGCCACCATCATTATCTTTATAAATCATGGATCTGACCACAGTCAGATATGTTTAACACTTCGGCAGGGCATAGAATGCCCTTTAGCGTCAGTGTCTTTGTCAGCCTTTCAACCTCAATAGCCAATAAATGACACTGCAAGTCTCATGTGACCCTTGCTGAAACTGCATTCCACAGCATGAATGAAATGGAGAGCATACAGAGGAATGAGATCCATATGCTAAAAAAAATCTGGAATCTGGGTAATTAGAAACTAGGGGTGGATTTCTATACACATCATGTCACTATGGAAAAGAAAAATCACCGTTGGAAGACAGAACCTGAGCCCATGTGTGGATGTTTCAGAAAGGTAGGTTTCTGACTCTCTAAAGAAAGTTTGGACATATGAGTCTTGCTAAATAACAAGGACCGCCAAAAAGATCGTCTTAAAGTCAGAAGCTTAAGATTACACAAAGAGGCTTTCTGACTATCTTTTGGGACTTTCTAAATGTGATTCCCATACTAGGCTGCAGGTGGATAAGGTGGTATTTAAGGATTCTTAAAATGCTGATGGATGACACAGTTTAGACCTCAGCTGTATCCACAGCTGGCCCCATGTAGTGGCAGTATGGCAAGCACCCATCCTAAGAATCCCTGTGGGAAAAACATCTTCCTATTCTAGTTAAAAGAATAGCCTTAATGAGGCAGCAACTATCTGTGGTCCTTGAACAGTTAAATTGAGTTAGTCCCTACTCAACAGAGGAAACGGTAAGCTTTTAAGATGTCACATGACACTTCGCTAGAGTTTATATAGAGGGCTCTGAATTGCCAAGTGGGAGAATAATCTTTTGCGAGAATGTTTTGTGGAATGCCACAATTGCAAACAATATGTCAAGACATAATGGACGGCTTTCCATTAGGCAGTATTAACTAACCCTGGCGCATATTCTGTAGGTCTTTTGGCTTGCAGGAAAACAGCATACCACCTTTTGGCATCATACTTGGCTCCCTTCCCACTTCTAAACTTTCTCATTCCTCGGGAATGAACTAAAGAAAATAGAAGTAGTATTAAAAAATTCATCCTGAATCTAAAGGCCAAAAGAATAAAATAATATACACAAAATGGCTCTGAAATGTCAAAGCATTACATATAGGCAAAATAAGGCCCTTTCTTTATCACTATTACCACGATCGCTATTAAAGCATCTGAATCATGGAGGTTGGATTCCACTTGATGAGCAATTCAAATGGAGCCTGTAGAAGGCTCAAAGATCTATCAGTCAAATTTCCCTAATTTCATAAGCCAAAATCCAACTAAACCAGCTGGGCCAGAAAAAAAAAAAAAACTCTTTTCCCTTTAGAAAATTCTTGCTGTTATCTAACTTTCATCTTTTATGCTACTAATTAAAGTCAGTTTCCTCAGCAGAAATGAAGGATGACAAACCATTTTCCTGTATATTGTGACACTTTCTAATAACTACCGCCACCGCCACCACCATCCAAGGCCACTTGTCCTCTCTGACGACAACTGAGCCCCATCTGTGTGTGGGATTGCACCAAGTACGGTACATGTGTTTTCTCATTAATCTCTACAACAATCCTACAAGATTGCTGTTACCATCTTGACTTTCCAAATGAGGGCCTGAAGTTCAGAGATATTAAATTTCATTAAAACTGGTGAGTAAGGAAGTCCATGACTCATAAGTCCACATGACAAAGAAATGAGCAGGTCACTTACATAAGAGGAAATAAAATAGCAAATAATTATAATAATAAGTAAATAATGGTAAGTCTTCTGTCAATTTAGAAAGGCAAATTCAGGAAACAACCAAGGCCTAAAGGCCATAAAAGTAAAACTCTTCAACATGAAATCTAGACCCATACATCTCTCTTTCATATATCTATGGAAGGACTGACAAATGGGAGGAATTTCTGATCTAAAGACTTATAAATTTCTGGATGAAAACATGCATTAGGATAATCAGATGTCTAGTTAAGATTTTAAAACACAAACACAGACATGACCACAAGTGTGTTTCTTATGTGAAGGAAAAGAAGATATGTAATTAATTCACAATTATACCATAATCTCAGTTTCATTAATTATTTTTAAACAGCTAAAATCTCTCTGGGGGGGAAATTAATTAATGGAGGAGTCTGGAGTAGAAAAACCCAGCTTACTAAAATTTCAACAACCACTTGTCTTCCCTCTTAAAAACCCTTAATAGACAACATGTAATTCTAGTAGTAATAGCTAACCTTTATTGGGTATGAGTAACATGTCAGGTACCATGCTGAGTGTTTTACTATCATTATCTCATTTAACACGGTAAAAATGCACTTTATTAGCAAACATTATACATAAAGTCATGACCAAAATGAATGATTTTTAAGTTAACATATTATGATAAACTTGTATGATTATGTAAATTCTCTGACACATACTGTAAAATATGAGTTAAAAAAAAATTATCCACTTTTTTGCTCAAAGTATAATCCACTTTCACTCTCCCAGTATGGTGTCTTTAACTTAATTGTCACAAACATATTCGCTCTGAATAGTTAATGTCATAATGAAAGAGAATGGGACCAGGTATACCCAATAATTAATTTCCTTCTGTTTTTCTAGTGAATAATCAACTTTCACTAATATAAAGGACACTTTGAGATTCACCATTTTCATGTAGCTAGGGTTACATTCAAATAAAGTAACTTCGGTTAAAATTTAACATAGAGGATTTTAGTGTGTAGGTGTGATGGTCAGTTTTATGTGTCCATTTGGCTAGCCTACAGTCCCTAGGTTTTCAACAAAACACTAATCTAGGTATTGCTGTAAAGGTATTTTTTCAATGTGATTAACATCTGCAGTCAGCTTACTTTTAGGTAAAAGAGATTATCTTTGATAACCTGGGTCAATCTCCAACACTAGTAACTCTTGTGCCATCTTTACTCTTCCCTCCCCCTGACTCCTGGCATTCAATCCATCACCATTTTCTGTCCACTAATTTTCATCCTAACTGTCACTAGCTTTGTCCAAGCTGCTATTCTATCTCATCAAAGTGCACACAGTCCTAACTGTTGCAATTGCTTTTAGTCTGTCTCCACCCTCCCTTCAATTCACCAGTTCAATTAACCTGCCCCTTGTCAAAATCCAGCTTTAACGTCTCTGACTGCTTCAAGGAAAAGGAGGCTATCTTACCATTTTTGTAACTCAAGCACTTAGCAAAATATCAGACACCCAGTATACATCAGATAAGTGTTTGTTGAATAATTTGAAATCTGTACCAGTGGGAGTCAACCCTCCAGGGAATGAAAGGCACAGAATCTTCTTAGCTGGACAAAGTCTTCTGGGGTGTTATAACTAAAGCCAGATGAAACAGTCAATAGGAGTCCTGCATTTCTTTTAGCCCAGAGATTCTTAATTTCAGAGGGTCGGTGAAATCTGTGGAGCCTCTCCCCAGAAAAATACGTTTTGCATATAATTTCTGGGAGTTCATGAGCTTCCTAAAGCCCATTCATCCATGGACCACCCTCCTGTGGTTTATGAACCCCACGTGAATAACCCAGGAATAGAATCAAATATCACAGGCTCAAATTTTTATTTTAATTCCCTTTAGCTTATGTTCCAGCTTCCTTTCCTTTGTCTGGATCTTTTTCATACTATCATCTAAGCATCCATATGACCCAGAAAGACTGGCTATGGTAATCACTGAAAGATGACTCCGCCTACAAGAATATTCAGTTCTTAGAAAAGAAGATATTTCCAAGGATACTGTTGGTCTGTTGTTAGTAACAGTAGACCGCCATGGATTGCAGGTATGTGATATAACAATACTTTCTACTGAAATAGCTCCCCTTTCACCGCTGGAGCCCCATGTTTGCCTTTCAAGTTAGTTGCAAAGATGGGGAAATGGAAAAACCAGGAGGATGTAACTTAAGCTAAGTCACAGAGCAAATCATGGCACTGCTTAAAAGAAGCCCACACCTTCTGACGTCCAATCCAAACATTACTCTAAGACACGGCCACCTGCCCAGTATCCACCATGAAAAGTTTTTGCATTAGGCTTATCCAAGCCCTTGTGTGAAGTCACCCCGAAAATAAATCTTCACAGCTCAGAAAGCCAAGATACAAACAAATGGGAAAATATTGCCCATGGATATCAAAGATGAAGCTCAACTGAAGCTGAAAAGGAAACACAAGAGAGAACTTGAGAGGAAGTGGTAATTGTACAAGGGGTGTGAGTACTTTGGTGGAGCGGAGAGTGAACTCCCGAGAAGGGCAATGGTGAACTACGTCATGGTATTTCAGGATACTATATTTAGGCAGCACAGCAGTGAGTCTGAGCTAAATGCTTTTATTCCAAGATCATTTTCATCAAGAATGCACACAATTTAATAAGATAGGGAATGAGAAGCTTAGAAGGCTTCTGCGTGTCAGTCAATCAATCAGAAAAGCAATTATCTAGGTACTATTTCCATAAGGTAGCTGTGCTAGGCACGGTACAGGCTGAACTGCTCATTAAAGCACCTGTCAGAGGGTCCCCATTCCTTACACAGTTGGCCACAAATGTGCCAAAATCCTGTATCTTTTTTTGTCCTGATTAAGAATTTTCAAAGGGAACAGAAATAAAACTACTTTGCCACGTATGACAAAGAACTGTAATGTAATCAAGACTAATATAAAAACCCATTGATCTTGCCATTGCTTTCAAACAATAAAACCTAAGACTTCACTCCTTAATAATCTCTATCATTTGCAAAGGAACTCCCACGTACCATGTTCCAGAAGCACTTTCTGTGCGACTTTATCACAGCATTTCCCCTACTGTTCTGAAAGCAAAGTCTCCATGTGTCTCTGGTTAAAATATAACCTTCAGGAGGGCAGGGCCAGGTTTTTCTTGTTTCTAAATCATCCCAGCTGCCACAGGGCCTCACCTGTACTGAGCACAGCAGGTCCTCGAATAACGTTGTACCATTATAACCTTGATGAGAAAAAGGAAATTGATCCCTGGTTATGGCCACCTTCTGGATGGAGTCTGCACATTCTCCCCATGTCTGTGTGAGTTTCCTCCCACATCCCAACCATGTGCATGTTAGGTGAATTGGTGTGTTACACGGTCCCAGTGTAAGTGTGTGTGTGTGTGTGTGTGTGTGAGAGAGAGAGAGAGAGAGAGAGAGAGAGAGAGAGAGTGTGTGCCCTGTGATGGGATGGTGTCCTTTCTGGGATCGGTTCCTGCTTTGCACCCTGAGCTGCCAGGATGGGCTACAGCCACCCACAACCCTGAACTGGAATTAATTGGGTAAATAATTACCATACTTGTTTTTATTAATCTTTCTTAAATGTATGTATAGCTCACATTTCAATGTTTAGTATCAGAAGGATTTTGGTCTTTATTTAGAAGTTTGGTAATGTTTTTGTGACCAGAAATATGCTGTAGGAGTTTAACTCTTGTTTTATCAAATAGCCTATGGCAAAACTGGTTTCATTAGATGTCATTTTGCTTAAAGTTGTAGTTTCCAGGAACCTATCGCAGACATTAAGCGAGCACTTCCTGTGATAATCAGAGAATCACAAATGCTGACTATCTGAGTCATTTTCGCAGGTGGGAGAAGTAAGCTATGCTTTTCACTCTCTGGCATTTAGTCACTCTCGTGCCATCTTGATTAAGGAGGACAGGCTGCAGAAAGGTGCAATTATAGCAAGCTAATGATCCTGACATCCATTGCTGTGGTCTAGTAGCACCAGGTTCTTTTTTAGAAAAAAAAAAAAAAAACGCTCCAACAGGAAGGTACAGTATTTTGACTGAGGCAATGCTTTTAAAAATGTCGCAGCTAATGCATTTTTCTCATTTCTAATACGTTTATTTGAATATGTTCCTGCTAAAAAAAGAAACGCTCAGCTCCTCAGAGAAGACTTTCCTGCCCATCTCACCTCAATAGCCCACCCTCTGTTGATGTCCATATCAGTTCCCTCATTGCGTCCCTGCTCACATTTATGCTGCTTATTTGCTGCTCATCCTTTCATAGTCATTGGGCTTTGTCAAGAGAATGTGGATCTCTGAGGGCACAGAACACGTCTGCCTTATACACGTTTGTATCCACGGGTCTAACCAAGTGCCTGACACACAGGAGGTGCGTAATACTAGTTGAATGCAATAAACGGAATTCTTTGAGATTGTACTTCCTAAATAATTTAGTAGAAGAGTATTTTGATGAGGTGCTCTGGATAAAAAAGGAGATTGTTTTATTGGCCAAATAATTTTGAGTAATGCTTAATGTTATCTTCCCTGTGGACTACCCACATATCCAAAGCTCTGAACGCTCTTGCAAGAAAGAAACCATTGAATAGTTATTTAAATTGGTGTTTCCTAAACTAATATGACCAAGGAAAAAAGGAGTGTTTTAAAAGAAATATCTAATAACATCCTGTAGAATGCATTCTAAAGAATACACTTTGGGAAACAGCTTTAAACGCTAAATAACACCCTGAGCTATCACCCCAGGGTGATGGTAGGTATTTTCCTGAATTTACAAGGCCAAAGACAGCTATTCTGATCACACAGGGAAGGAACAGAAGCTTATTCTCACTAACTGGTCACTCTCATTGACAACCTCTCCCAATTCCTGCAAATGTGGGTCTTCCCTCCTTTTAAACAGCCACTATCACCAGGTAGCATCAAAATGCGCTCAAAAGCATAGCTGGCATCATGCTGGGCCTACTTAAAATGGAAGCCTCTAAACAACTGGTTTCAACTCCAAATCAGTGCTGTTAACATAAAGTTAAATTTAAGATGCATTGTTTTTATTTACATTTAATTATTAATTGGCATCACTATTGTTAACTAAAAAATTGTGTTTTACAAAAAGCATCTCCCAGAGCCTTTCTTGAAGTAAGTTACTCTCAACTGAGGCATCGGGGTATTCAGGTGTGTCTCACCATCATTTTTAGGTGTGAGGTAAATGATCTGTCACCAACAATTAGTAAAGTACAGAATTTTAAGACTCACTTGAAAAAAAAACCGTGTTATTTGAATGTCCATCCCTATAACAGCATCGCTCTCCCTCGCTTGCATTCTAATATAGTTTCTTAAATGTGAGAGGGTAAGCTAGTTCCTCCTAAGACAATATGTCTGTGATATGTGCCTATTACTAATATTCCATTAACAGTAGGAATGATTTTTAATTTATTCCTGAGCAGAAACAAGAGAGAAAAAATGAAAAGGAACTGTGAAATGCGGGATGGTCCCTGATTGTGTACCCCACTTGTGCATGCCATCTGCCCTCTAGACCATGACAGAAAGCAACCGATAGAAAAAGTGAGCCTCATTAGTCCTTTTAATGCATGCTTCAATTTAAATGAAAAAAATATGTTTTCACACAGCTTTTCAAGATTCCAAGAACTGCACAAAGCAAGGTGAGCCAATGTGGTACTTAATGAAATTATTTATAGTTTTGAGAGTATCTGGGGCAGGGGTGGTGACTCTGAACAGATTCCAAAAAAATTGCCAATTCTACATGAAGAGAGTCGCATCCAATAAACTGCTCCAATTTAGCCAGAAAGCTATACAGAGCTGTTCTCTAAGCAGGAAATATAAATACGTGCTGCATTCACACATATTTCAAACGCTCTGTTTGGTTTATAACAGCCTGTGTTGAGGTCGCAAAAGGGAAAGTCATCAACCACCAATCTCCGTGGATCAAAGGTCAATGTTTCACAAACATTTAACAAATCACAACCGAAGTTGGGAATCTTTGTGGAAGTGTGAAACGGATGAAAGATTCATGTCACCTCTAACTTCTGGCCAGGCATTCTTTGCATTCACTTTTTAAAAAGTCCATTTCGATAACAAGCTAGAGTTGAAGGAAACCTTCCTGCTTATGACACTCCAAGGTGAAAATGAAAAATTCTGATAAAGCTCATAGCCTTGAGGAAAATTTCAAGTGGCTTATTGCCTTAGTTTTCTCTTATTTCATTTATTCATTATCAGACCGAATTGAAGGACAGATTCTCCCTTTTGCTCTATAGGCAAAATTCTATTCTCAGTGGAGACCATAGCCGGTGACTTGAGTATTTCACCACTGATTTATCTGTGTAGCCCTCAATTTAATGGACTCAAGATCTGCAAAGCACATTCCATGGAAGAAGCCTGCACATCGGCTGATGGGATGTGTGGGTGTGCACGAATTATGCAAAGAGAAAAGTTACTCTTCTGCATGCAATGAACCAAATTATCCCCATTCCTTCGCAGAAGATTTTTTTTTTTTTTTTTGCCTTTTCTCTTCTTTCTTTTCACAGCTTGAATAATGTTTAGCTGAGATTTCAGGTTTTTCTTTGTTTTTGGTAGGATCCAACAGGTGAGGGAAAGGGCCACATGCCTGTGGCCAGGGCATCACTTACGAGATCTCTGCCCTCCTAATACACACTTATCTTATGGCTATGGGTGCCTTGTCACTGGCCTTGATTCCAGAGTAGGGCTCTCAAAGCCGGAAACGTTAAGACCAAAATAATGTCATTTAGTGTGTAGGGGGAGGTTACAAAGAGGATTAGAGGCAGGCAGGCAGGCAGGGTATATCAAATGAGTCCGTGACTAACAGGGTGTGACAGAAAAGGGTTTTATTCTTTTCAACAAAACAATTCCCGAGGACTGGGACCATTACTCCACTGTGCCTTTATCACCTTGGAATTTTTATGGTTATTTTTGATGAATTCACATTTTTGTAAGGGCTTTTTTGAAATGATGCCAGTTTTCAATTTTTAATTAAAGTCGTAAATAATCTTAATTCTGCCTTAAAAGGTTTATTGTTTCTTTCTTTTTTTTTTTTACTATTGCTGCCAGGAAATATTTCAAATACCAAGTCCTGATGTGAGTGAGCAATTAGAATCTCTCCAAGGTCTAGTAACAACATTGTACCATGTAAATATTACACACTGATATATCAGCACAAGATTTGGAAATGTGGATTGACTGATTTCAGGTTTATTAGCAACAGCTTCTCCTGGGAGTGACATTTCCGCTTTTTGTTGGATGGAGGAACTTTCATCATTTAATTTTTACAAATTAATCCATCACAGATTCATAAAGGATTTTTTAAATCTTCAGACAAAAAGGTTAAAATTTGGAAAGTAAACATCATAAAATTATCACTAAGGGCTGGGAAATGAAAGTCAACCAAATCCAATTCAACCATTTACAGAAACAGAGTGAACATCAAAAGCTAACTCATTTGAGAGACAATATCTCACTTTAAATAAGACAAAATTGAGAGAACTCTGCAATATTTGACATGAGATTATAATACTGCTCCTTGAATCTATATCCAATGTTATCTAGATTGCTTATTGAAGGCTGTCTGCAAATTGTCAGTAAAATTATGTTTTGTAGTCTCAAGGTCTATTTGTCCTTTTTCAGTTAGTACTTCAAGAATCTTTCACACAATCAAAACTACTCTTTCTTTAATAAAGGCTGAAAACATACCATGTCTGAACAACAGAAACCATTAAGAATTCCTGAAAATATCCCCTGTTATGTTTCCATACCTGTCAACCTAGGTTACCTTCTTAACTTGAATATCGCATTGTTGCTTATTTGTCCAGATAGGGGACTTATACTCTTTCACGCCCATGACAGTTGTCATTCTCCATGAAGGTACTGTCCAATGTTACCGACAGGTTTGCTGTTACAGTAGAGCCTCACACATTTGGGACAACATGGAGACGGAGAATGGTCTGACTTGGGAGAAACACCTCTCATCCAGAAAGGTTTTTTGTTTTTGTTTTTGTTTTTTTAACAAATACAATTTATTACTTCAAATTTATAAGATATACGTAGATAGTGACGAAAACCATTAGTCAGTGGTCCTGCTAAAAGTAGGTAAGACTATGCAACAGCAACAATGGTGTGTTATTTTAAGAGGATTAAACGTCCTCCTTCCAACTTTATTTACATTATTAATTACCTGGCAGTTCCTTTGCTTTTCTGATAGAAGAACATATCCAATCCATGCTAAATAATCATAGATACCAATTTACTGGGATTCCAATTAAAGACATTTAACTACATTTCCAGCAAAAAATAAATGATTTTTAACAATTGATTTACAAGAGTAGGTTTGTATGCAATTGAGAATAGCTATCAAACACTTCTGATTGAGCATTTTTCCAACTCACAGGGAAGAAATCAAATTCTTTCCATATATCTGCCCTTGGCTGGTATTGTGCTAACACCTCTCACAGAAGAGAAAACTTAAGTAACAAAAAGACTATAGAACAGTTCCAAACAAAAAAGGGTTAAATCCACATAAACCATGAGAGAATGCGAGATTTCTAACCACAGTCACCTGAAAACCCTTTCCATGGGGTTCAATCATTTGAAATAAGTTGAGTCTTAAACTGCCCTTAAATTTGTTATAAAAGAGCCCTTAAATAAATCAGGTACCCATTTCAATACAAATGAAATATTCAAAAAGCCAAGGTCAACTCAACATGGTTTCTGTCACGGACAGAAGATACTCATTGGTCCAAAAATTTAAAAACTCAGTCACTAGAAAATTCCTTGAAAGGTAGTAAGCTCCCCATCTCTAGAAGTGTTCAAGCACAGTATGGCCAACAACTCGCTAGAGATCTTACACAGTTAGGACAGCAAGTCAGGTGGGTTGGCTGCTTGATCTTTAACATTTCTTCCAAATCTGAGATACTATGATTTTTATGAACTTGGAAACTGCATTAATCCCTCATTGATGTCAAAGGGATTTTAGGTTCAATTCCTTTTGCAAATTTTCATATATAGTACTATCAAGAAACCTGCTTTTTCTCTAAGATTAAAGAAAGGAATGCTGGTCAGGCATGGTGGCTCACGCCTGTAATCCTAGCACTTTGGGAGGCTGAAGTGGGAGGATCACTTGAGGCCAGGAGTTCGAGACCAGCCTCAGCAAGAGTGAGACCTTGCCTCTACGAAAAATACAAAAATTAGCCAGGCATTCTGGGCGCACCTGTAGTCCCAGCTATTCAGGAGGCTGAGGTGGAGGGTTGCTTGAGCTGAGGAATTTGAGGTTGCAGTAAGCTATAAAGATGCCTCTGCATTCTAGCCTGGGTGAAAGAGCAAGACCCTATCTCAAAAACAAAAACAAAAAAAAAGTAAGGAATATTCTATACTTACCCTAGAGATTCACCTACCTTCTTCATTAGAGCTAAAATGATTCTAGTGAATTGATATTTACAAAAAACCACTTCTCTCCAGAAAGGCTTTTTGTGTCGTTATTGTTTTTCCCAATTCAATTTTCTGTAGCTATTTGGATTTAATTTCCATAAAATTCTTGTTGTTACTTTCCAGTTTAGGCGACTTTCACTAATTTTCTCTGATTCCTATTACACAAGCCTTTCCCAGAAATTACCTGGCTATATCAGTTATGCAAACCATAGCCTTGCTATTACTTCATGGGGGAGACATCCTGCCTCAAAAAGTTTAAAGCATGTTACACCTTGAAGAGTATAAGGATTTCCAATGCCTTGCAGAAGCTCCAAGTACTGCAAGAGTAACTTAAATGTACTTTTCCTGGCTGGAAAATTCTCTTTTAAAATTACCTTTTTTCTTGCTTGTTGATCTTTGGAAGAATGTGCCTTCACATGCTTTCTTAGGGAACTTGGGTCTGTGTAGCGTTTGGTACATCCTGGAATTTGACAAGCATAAGGTTTCTAAATAAGAAAGAAAGAAAGAAACGGCTGTGGTTAAATCATACAGGTAACTGGGGAAGGTTTTACTCAAAGACTACTGGCTTCAGAGCATTATCTGATACCAACTGACTGATGTGCAATGCTGGGTTAACACTTATACATTTTAATTAGAAAGTCCAATAACTGTATCATGGTAAAGAGAAGAGTAAACTTTCAAAAAACAAAGAGATGGCCTATCCTTGATGATTTTGAAGAGATTGCTTGAGAGTTCACTTGAACCACAAAATCTCTTGTGGCACTTTTTAATGTAGAAATTATTAGTAAGCATCTCCAGTCATACTTACAGTTATGTTTCCCTGAGAATAATCTTTGGTACTGTCAGAAACTAGTAAACACATATTCTTTAAGGGTTCAGGTAAAGAAGCTGTAGAAAAGTCCAAAAAAGACTGGGTATGTTTCAGAAGAAACCTGATTCAGAAAGAGAGAAGGAGAGAATTAAGGAGAGAAAATTAGTGTAAGGTGAGTAAGAGATGGTAGGTTTCAAACAACAGGCAGCCAGAGAAGCATTAATATTATTAGTTGCAGAGGAGTCCCGCTGATGAGCCTGAGTTACGTGAATAAGCTCTTCGCTCAGTGCGATGAGAACACACATTTTGGCTATTCCAATTCCCTCACGCTCCAAGGTGTGGAACTTAAGCCTCAGTCTAGGATCTTTTTTTATTTTTGTATCCCCGGTGCTTGGTACATAATAGGAATGAATGAACAAATGAATGAGAGCACCTCACATCCATTCAAATTTCAATACCTACTCCTACTATTATAATAAAATTCATGTCAAGAGTTTGAGACTATGACTCTCGAGTTGTGAAATAAATCAAAATCTGCATACTTCAAGAATTGAAAAACTAAAAAAAAAATCACAGCATTAACTGTGTTTATAAGATGTATTAACACTGATCTACTGAGTATCTCATCAGGTAAGGTATTAGAACTGTGTCCACATGATGTGAAATGTCTCTAAAACAGGATTCTTGCTCTAGAAACCTGCTACACTGTTGAAAAAAATTCAGATTTTTTTTTTTACTGTTTATATTTTGCTCCTGTTTCTGTTTTTATGTGCATGTTTGTCATTTTGTGGGCCAACAGGTATGTGGATTACATTATTTTCCTCACTGGAAGTCACATTTATGATTCACATTCCTTTTTTGTGTGTGTGCCATTTTCGATTCCAAGAACAAGGAAAATCATGAGTATATAATTTGACACACCCAATTTGGGTTTTTTTTGGTTTTTTGGGTTTTTTGAGACAAGGTCTCACTCTGTTGCCTGGGCTAGCGTACAGTGGCATCATCATGGCTCACTGCAACTTTAGACTCCTGGGCTCAAGCGATTCTCCTGCCTCAGCCTCTGGAGTAGCTGGGAGTATAGGCGTGCCAAAATACCCAGCCAATTGTTTTATTTTTTGTAGAGATGGGGTCTCACCATGTTGCCCAGGCTGGTTTCAAACTCCTGGGCTCAAGTGATCCTCCTGGCTTAGCCTCCCAAAGTGCTGGGGAATTAAAGGCATGAGCCATCCCACCTGGCCGACACACCCAATTTGAATTCTACATTTGGTATCTGCTGTGTTCACTGACTGACTGATTGACTGATTGCATCATCCAGCAGCTCTTATGCTTCCAGGATGTGCTGGGCACTGTGTTCCCTATTAGGGATCTAACAGTGAACAATGGATGAACCAGGCTCTCAACGCCTCATAGTTTTTATGAAATGGTGAGCCAATTATTGATTAAAGTCACTTGCCAATGAATTTCCATTGGGAATTCAGAGTTTGCATGGCTTTCTTGCACTAGTCTTCCCTACCTGTCCCAGCTTTAGGAGAGTAACTAGCCAATACCTTTACTGGCAGTCCCATTGTGACCACATAAGCTTATGTTTTGAGCATTAGAGGAGATGTTGCATGTAAAAAAGGCTTTATGATGACTATTAACATGTTACATAAATCGATGCCCTTATTATTACAATGGTAACTATGATTTGGGTTGGTAATGCCATTTTGTATTTGAATTTGAGATATTCTTGAAAGCAGCTTGACTACACATTCTTCCTCCTAGCTGGCCTTCACTCTGTTCCCTTGCTGTCAGCCACCTGGGACTAGTATGCCAAAACAGGAATGTCAGGGACTGGTCTAAGCAGTTTGTGTACTGGTCATATTACATCAGATTATCTAAGCTTTAAATGGCATGCTACACGTCATCCAATTATACATTTTATTATTGTCCATTTGTACTGTATGATTATGTCCCCTGTTTAGATATTAGGATGCTAATAGAGAAATGAATTAATAAAACTTTTCAGGGGTAGAATTATGAACTCAGTAATCTTTATGGGAAAACCATGTTCACAGAAATAAAGAATCCACTTAGTTTAAGAAAGATACTTTATCCAAAATTCTGACAGCATTAGCATAAGGAGTGCTTAATGAAAGCAAACAGGGACCTAAATTTAAATCATAAATTCTTCAAGCAACTACAGTTTGCTTTTTAAAATAAGTGTTTACTTTCTATATGATTTTAAAAGAGCTCACCAATTTGTTAAATGTAGTAAGAATTTAAACAGGAGCTAGTTTGGAGCTTAAAAGAAAAATGATGGTTTTAAAAGATTTCATAGAGAAATAATTTTTTCAAAAAAACAAAAATAGCTGAGTTTTAAAAGCTACTGCATTGAACTAATAAGAAATTATCATCTTAGCTTTCCTCAAAAGTTTTTAAAAAGATATTTTTTTAATTCCAAAATGATTTTTGAAAATGCTCTTAGTTTGATTAGCTAAAATTAGCTCTAAGCGAAGAAGGGTATTGTAGAACCATAACACTTAGCCTCACAATAGTTCTTTCAAACTACAGTAACTAGCTAGAGTGGAAGCAATTTCTCAAGACAATCTTGTCTCATAAATGTTCATTCTTCCATGATAAAGTTTAATGACAAATTGGAAAATTTATTGGATTCTACCAAGACCATTTTAGACACAACAAAATAGGGCATTTTAACATAATTTATTCTTTTCCCTTTTCTCTAACTTTAAAAACCCCATTATTCACCAAATTTATTCATTTAATCTTCTATTCTATTGGTCCTAAAATCACAGAATTCAGCTAGAGCAGAAGGAGTTCATCCTATGCCCATGTTGCTCTAATTATATTTCAGATATTTACTAGGCAAACCCATCACATTTATATATATTGGGAGATAATTCTGTTTAGAAAGGTTATGTGACATATAGCTAAAATGACTTCTATCAATATGACTAATAGAGAGTAATATAAAATTTAATAAATATGTCAACCATAACATCAGAAGAATCTTAAATATGTATGAGAAGGTGTGTAGAAATAACAGTATCTTTTCAAAATTCAAACTCTGGTGTAGTTTAATAATAGATATCAGAATGTTAACACCAAAAAAGTACTGTCATGAATACATTATTTGCAGGAACATGGGATAAGAGATCTGTGATGTGTTTAATACACTTATCCTGATGCCTTTGTTAAGTGAAGTGAAATTACATAGAGTCTACCTGGCCTCATGTAAGGAAAATGGCATCAAATCCTGAGAAATGCAAAGGAGGGCTATCAGCATAATTGAGAAAATAAGAGTCTTAGAAACGGCATTTGGGAACGAGCAAAATGTTGCAGCATTAAGGGAGTTAAGGGTGTAATAATGAAAATCAATTGTTCTCAGAGGGTTGATGTCAAAGGATATGGGGGCTGCTAACACTTAGGAAGCATGATGAAACTGAACCCTCGAGAAAGATTTGCTTTTTCTTTTTAGATTGCTTGAAGGTGAAAACACCAGGTGTTCTCTAAAGCAAAAGGCCGGATTCACTCTCAAAAACCATGCCAGCCGTAAAGTCCTTATGTCAAGATGAAAAGAACTGGATAAAAATAATAATAAATAAATAAATAAAAACAAAAACCCGCTTCATATTTCTAGCAATAGCATGCATTATCTACTTGATACTGGAATACTTATTTTAATGCCCAATCTCTAGCAGTCATTCTCTGTACTAAAATCTACTACATGACAGCCCCTAAACTGTTTTTGCTTTGTACACAGAGGTGACCGAGTAACCCTTTTGTCCCAGGAAGTTGTAATATTTAGGAGAACCGTGACTACAGAAAAATGGAACAGTTAAGCAGGGCCCCTTCTGGCCCTTTACTAGGTTCCGCTGCTGCCCTTGGCATTGTCCTTGTAACCTGCAGACCATAAAAGCAAACACTTTCACCACCCCACTATCAAGCGGGCACTTCCTCACACCAGGTTTTGGGCTGAAAATTGGAAAGCTCCTGCCATTCTTACAGTGTCCAGATGTGTCCGCTGGTGTTTGGCACGGTCGCTGGAGTTACTGAATGCCTTCTGACAGCCCGGATGCTGGCACAAATACGGCTTCTCGCCCGTGTGGCTCCGCAGGTGGATCTTGAGATTTTCAAGCCTTGAAAAGGCCTTCTTGCAACCTTCAAACTGCAGAAAGAAAACAATTTTTGGTTGTTGAGAAGGACCTTGAATGCTTGGGTCTGGGGCACAGGAAAAAATAAATGTCTTTAGTGTGTACTAAGCCTAAAACAAAATAAAATCCAAACCGTAACAAATATTACTTCTAAAAACATCCATGTGTTTATGTGAGCTGCATTTTTCCACTGGATATACATGCCACTTTCTGTACCAGAATTGGGTCCCGAACTGATTTCTGTGATTACTTATGTCAGAGAAAATTCACTGTGAGCCATCTGGCTCAGTTAATAAAAATACAGTAATGTGTGTCTTAAAGAGTTATTAAAAAATTAACACACTTTTCCATTTCCAAATTGGTCTAAATTGAAGGAACTGGGAAGGAAGAAACTTTTTGACAACTAATAAACTAACAAAAAGAAAAAATCAGAGTGATATATAAGAAAATAGGAGAACTGAAGATCCAAGAGTCCAGGATGAAGAAGGCATGTGTCCACTGGATCAATATGATCACAAACTTCCTGAATATATTTGTAGGGTTTTTCCAGCTCTCAAAAGAGTGACTATGTTAATATACATGGTAATGCTAACTAAGCCTCATGAGACAAAATTTTTAACATGCTTTAAAAAAGGAAGCTGGAGGACAATTCATTACTGCTAAATCATTTTCCAAATAAAGTACTGTAATAGTTTGATCTTTTTTATTTTTTAGAAATTTTGGTATCTAATTCATGGAGAAAAGAATTGAAAGTGAAAGGCTGCAGATTTCAATAAATGCGTCATCGGTTTGTCAATAATATTTATTGATAGTAACATTTACTTAATGTCTTCTGTGGGCAAAATATCAGCTGCTATTATAGGGTCAAAGTGATTCCAATCCTTGAAGTAGCAATCTAATAAATAAAATGTGCTAGAAAAAGCCTATAAATGAAGCATAAAGGTGAGATGGGGATTTATCTTTTAACTCTCTGTTTGGTGCTAAGCCCCAGACTATTTATGTTACTTTGACAGTTTTAATCCCATTTGACTTCCCACTGGAAGGGAAACTTAGAAATATGGAAAACCTACACAGAACATAGCTTACTATGTTTAAAGCAATTAAGAGACCTTGCTTCTTAGAGAGGAATGTGGGGGGTAGGGGTGGAATATAAGTGAAGAATATAAGTGAATATAAGTGAAGAAGGTAAGTCCAGATGATTTCCATTCAAAATTGGCAGGTATAACTTAACCTTGCTGCAAGAAATTTTATAAAACTCCCAGTTTCCCACCTACTTATTACAATAGCTGGTGGAGGCCAATGTTCATGAAGGAACGGTCCAGAGCTGGCCAGGTTTTGATTACTGGAATTTTCATCTTTAAGTAAAGGATGAACTAAGTAGAAACAATAATTAAACATGTCATAACTCCATCTATTTAAGTTGTCCAGATTTTGCATGGTGGAGTATTTTAAGAAATTTATGAAAGTTGCACTTATTTTTGATTGAGAGTTATACATGTTTCACAGACATATGTTGGTTTATTTCGATTTTGATATTTTGCTTAAAATAATTTTGGTGTTTTCCTGATTTCTATTTCACATAAAAATAAATTTAGCCTGAACAGAAGACGAATGCTGACGAAGCCAACTACTTTTTCAGCAGAGCGAAAGGCATATAATGCAATGTCGCTAGAGGGAGGGAGGAGCTGAGGGGCTCCTTTCTGCAGGTTTTCCAATGGGTCTCAAATTTGAGAATAAAAGGGCTCAAAATTACCCCCCAATTCATAGCTAAGAGGCCTCTGCTGACCAAACCTCTGTTTTTAAGGTTCTCTCTGAATGACGACTCAGAGCAAACTTTTGGAGCTCAGTTTATTTTACTTGGAATCACCTGGTGGACCACACTTAGGTCTGAAATGAGCTTGTGGTTTTGGACACGCCAAGTCTGTAGCCTAGTTCCTAGCAAGGAACCCTAGTTCCTTTTGTAGGGTGGATTCCGTTCCAGGGCCAGCTCCAGGGGTGCAGACCCAGACCTGGGGAGGCCTCAGTATCCACCCCTTTCCACAGTCGCCTCAGATCTCAGTCAGAGAGAAAGCTGCACTGTTTCCGCAATGACATGGGAGTGGAGAACTACCTTCGAATAGATTAGTAGGGTCTCTGTGAGTAACGGATAAAACCCCCAGTTCTACCATAAAGCATTAGAGGAATCCCAGACATAGCCTAGACTAATTCAAACTGTCCACTTGGTCAGACATAGGCTACATATAGAATAGCATTTCCAAAGTCTTTCCAGTTAAATGTCCAGTTAAAACACAACTGATTGCTGTTATTACTGTTAACAGAAGCAATAATCAAAGATCAAAGGGCTCACTGCATTCCAAGCAAATCAGTGAAAAATGAACATTTTGGAACATTCAGACTATTTAAAAAACTTTTTTCATAGAGGTATTTATTCTTGCAGCATGTTTATATGATACTTTTGTAAATCTAGAGTGTAGATTCTAGAATCAAGAGTTATTCAATTTCAAATAAATACTGCATATTACAATGTAGATTTTGGAGAGAGAAGTCAAGAGGAAAAATATGTGAGAAAATTAATATGGATAAATATAAGAGTTTGGAATTAAATAAAAAGAGACATAATGAAGTCTGTTTTCTTATAAAATGCATGAGGGTTAGCATCCAATGTTTTGCTTGACATTTGATCTTAGGTGTCTAGTGCAGATGTTGCTAGCAAATAGTAAGTACTTAATTAATGATTCCTGAGTAAATGGACAAATGAATAAATGCCCAGGAGCTACATTTTTAAAAGACCCATACCAGTTACTGCTTAGGCGAAGTTCTTTCTTTTTTCAGTTTTTTTAAATATGAAAATATTAAGGGGGTACAAATGTTTTTGTCACGTGGATACCCTTTTTAAATAGTAAGGATGGAGGAAAATATGAACGCCCAGATCGAAAATGACAACAAAAAGATTATCTGTAAAATGGCAAAATCCAGCTGATATCAGATGTTTCCTTTGTAACACAAAAGGCCAGAAGACAACAGAGTAATAGTATTTTCAGGGGAAAAGATTAAAAGCGAAGGGTTTGACTTCACTAAGTTGTATGAATTTAGGCAGGAGAAAGGCAACTTCACGCATGCCGGAGTTCACAGTATATGAAACACCCACTCACTCTTGTTGAATTCACTTGAAGAAATCATGAACACAAGACCAGTAAAATCAAGCACTAAAGGATTAACAGATCTCTTGGTGGGGGACCTAACACCCAACTCATCCACAGGAGTGTGGAGGACACCACACCTGAATGAACATGTCACACTGGCAATTCTGCAAGATGAGGAAGGAGGTGCTGTTCGTTTCTCTCATGGCATCTGGATGAAACTCGAAAGCAAACAACTTTATAATGAATCATTATCATTCATTACGGGAATAACCCTGTAATTCAGCACAAGAATTTCCTCTCCCTCAGGCAGTTTTACCCCGAGATTTATAAGTTCAATTAAATGCAAATGCATTAAAAATAAACTAACATTTAGGCAGGCTTATAAAAAATTGTTACAAAATATACCAAAACTGGATTCTTTCAGTTTGGGCAAATGGATGCCTTTAATCTTTCTTTTTATTTTTTTCATGTTCTCCAAATCTTTACTGAGCACGTCTCACCTTGTAAACGAACATCTAAGCTTAAGAAAGCAAGGACCATTAGCAGTATTTCCTTGGGTTTGGTCAGATGCTTTCTCACCACGGTTCCTAAAGTGCAAGTTCATTCTGAGGTCTAAGGTCCAAATTGTCAACTGACTGCTGTGTCACTGCCACTGACCAACTCCTACACGAAAATGATCAATGTCCTATTCTCAGATCCTATACTTCCCGCACTGGCTGTGGAACCATGAACCCAAGACCCAGTGACATGCGACTGGATCGGCAGGCCAGAGTTTGCCTGATGTTCAAAAACCAACCATTTACAGGAAGACAAAAGAAACAGCAACAAACAAACTCTTAGACTCCAAGGGGGCAGCAGAAGAAGGAAGAATAGAATATAAGAGAGACAAAGGCAGGGTGATAATTTGGGGCACAGTGGCAGAAAAGGGGCCCCATGTTCATTCGGCATTTATTCTATGCCAAGCTCCTTACTAGGAATTTTCCCCTGTATTAGTAATTTTATCTAAATAGTATTTTTTTCCCCAGCAAAGACTGAGTAAGACCACGGGCATGGCTCTCGTGTCTTAGGCACCAGGAGGAATAAGATGAATAAAACTCAAACCTTACTCCCATGAGGGTCAATGCGTATGGCTGGGCAGGTTAAATACCGATGTACCCCCAAGCTGTGGTTCTCAAAGACACGGTTCGCGAGCCAGTGGCATCAGTATCTCCTAGGAACGTGTCAGAAACAGAAATTCTCTGACTCCACCCCAGACCTACAGAATCACAACCCTGGGAGTGGGGTACAGCCACCTGACAGTTAACAAGTCCTCCAGGGCCACACTGCAGTGTGAATGGATGAGTCAGCGAATGACATTCATGTTGTAATCATTGTCCATTTTCTTACAAAAATCTTCTGACATAGTAAAGCATTTTGCAGAATTTACCCAATTCTAACTCACACAAGAGTCATATGGGCTAGCACTGCAGCAGCTATCCTAGGACTGAAAAGGAACATCTCCATTCCAGAGTAGGGCAGGGTTATCTCTGTTCACACCACAAATAGGACAAAATCCCAGAATGCCAATCTCTTACCATAGACTCTAAATTCCCACTTTTTAATCTGCTACTGGGCAGATGTCTGGTTGGAAATAGGTTTGCCCAAAAGTTCTCTCAGTGGCCTCCCGACCAACAGAACACCCCTCATTTCTGAGCCCACTGCATTCCCATTGAGGAGCAGCACTGAAGGAGAGCCATTGCTTTCCATTTGCACATTTCAGTGGCTTTACAGACATGAATGAAAACAGTGCATGAAACCATAAGTGACAGAACTTTCAATCTCATGGGTTTTGAAAATACAGCGTTGCATGAAGCATCACTCTGAGAAAAATCTCTTTAACTCCACAGCTGTTTTCAAGTAACAAACTCTAATTAGAAAGTTTAAGTTGCCTCAAACCTAAAGAACCTTAGCTTGCACCACTTTGCTAATTTAGAAGACTATTTCATATTTAAAAGAATCACAACTGGACTGTAATCACCATCTCTATATATTGGCTTGATTACGGATTGTTGACATTAAGTGGCATTAAGATGACCTTTGAAATATTACTTTCCCTTTCTATTAGAGGCTTTTGTGTAAGGTTCTAAAAATGAAAGGCTCATTAGACACCATTAAAATGGGATTTATTCCATACGTGTAACCAATAATTAAGTAGAATATTCCTCCCTCCCCTAATCAGCTACTTAGAGAGCTGAGAAGCAGAAGTTCGTATTCAAAGCAGTAATAACAGCAAACCTTTCCTGATCAGGTTTCCATACCATTGCTAATGTCAACAAAACCCAAACAGAAAGGAGACTATGATGCTGGACACGCTTTTTAAAAATATACATTCGATTTCAATTAAGGCTCA
>RJWJ010013440.1:0-39890 GCA_004363605.1 Indri indri | reverse complement strand
GTAAGCACAGTGATAAACCACAAGATTGTCATTAACAAGCTATGTGACATTAGGCAGATAATTTAATCTCTGAGTGCCTCAGTGTCTTTTCTGTGAAATATGGCGAATAAAATCTAGCTGTCACAAAATGCAAACATATATACAGGGAGCATTTCTGAAAGAAATGTTTAAAATATTTAAACAATCAAATACTTAACCAATCAAAAACTTGAAATTTGCGTCTGTATATTTCACCTAGGGATAGAACTAACATTTGTAAAGTGTTTATTAGACTAAATAATTTATTTATATATCACCTTCTAAAATTTAATTATTATTAATACCATTAAATAGATGAAGAAATTAAGACTATAAACACTAAGTTTATTCATTTCCTTAATCATTTAATCAGCATTTACTGAACACATTGAGTACATATTTTGTGCTAAAAAATCTTCTAGTGAGCAGGGATCCAACTGGAAACAGGTTAGGTATATAAGGAATCACAATTAATAATTTATGGCTGAGATCGAGCTCACATGAGTCTTACTTCAATGTTGTTTTATATCTCAGTTCAGCCTCAATAGCACATTACCAGGGAGAGAATCATTTGAAATAGAATGATAAATTTTTTTAAAGCAAATTTTCTTCCATCTTCCATTTTCTGTGAAGTGACTTGAATTATCCCTATTCTTTGCTTCTAACTGCAACACTCTAAACTTGCATCCCTGTATACTTGGATAACGCCATAACCTCCTGATGGACGTTCTTTCTTATCTCCACTTTCCAGTTCATCCTGAATTGCAAATCATGAAGGCACATTTCAGAATGTCATTTCCATGCTTCAGGCAGCTCGTTACGGTTTTTTTTTTTTTCTTTTTTCCCCACAGGTAGTCCAAGCTTCTCATCCTAAAATTCAAGGCTTTTCATTATATTAGTCTCTCAAAACCTGGCACTTAGTACCTAGAATGTATCTTTTTCCTCCAGTGAGGCAGAGCCCCTTCCCAGCCACTATATCCTCCCCACATCCTCCTCTGCTCGTCCCATCCCTGCCAGAAACGCTCCTTCCCTCCTCTTTGCCTAACCAAGTTATATACCACCATTATGGTTCAAATGAAGTCAGTCCTCTCTTATGAAGTCTTTTAACAGCCTCAAATCAGAATGCTTCTTTTCATTTACCGAATCACAGAATTTTAGAACTAAAAGTAGTTACAGAATTCTTGTCCCTCTCTTAATTTTTAAATGTGAGTACAAAGTACCAGAGTGGCTATGATTAGCCACCTACCTGTTATAGTACAATTATTATGTATCATTAAAATAATTTTAAAATAATTTAAATAAATAAATAAACAGCCTCAAATTGTTACCTTTCCAGTTCATGGATTTGCCAAATACTGTCTTCTTTTCCACCCTGTATCCATTGATTACATGATGTTTCACTGCAGTGTTTTTAAATTTGTTTTCCCTTTAAAAGGTTTAAAAACCACTTGAGATCTGGCATTATGGCATATGCATTCTTTAAATATACATTAAAAGTATCTGTTTATTTAAATATAGTGCCTGGATTTTTTAAAACTGAAAATTTACCTGAAACAATTTTACGAAAATTACTATTATACTTGCACTTGGCAAAAGAAGAAAAAATACCCAAATTATACAAGTTGAAAATATACACACCAGTACTCATTTCATCAAACAACTCTCTTACATAGACTGTAGGCAATTTGAAATATTATTTTTATAAAAAATGTGTATTTTTAAGAATCATATTTAAGGGAAATAAAAATACTTCAAGTTAATTTAAAAACAAATATAAATATAAATTTCTCTTGTTTTTTATTCATTTACATAGTATAAATTCCTTGAAGTATAAGAATACAGTATTATTAAATATCCATTGGAATGTTTCTGCATTTCACAAATTATACATTGAAAAGCACATAATATTTTTAAGAAATGCGTATGTATTTCACTATATATGCATATATTGCTATAAAAGCTACCACTGATCTGTGGTTTGAAATCTAATAAAATAAATAAGAAAGGAAATATTTAACAATATAAGAAATGTTTTTAAGGATGATTTATCATAGGCAATCCAATAATGATTATATTCACAATTCTAGTATTTGTTTTGGCAAAAAGATTAAAATCCCTCAATATAAATTTTTGTTATGCCTTATAAAATTGAAGCAATAAAATATATTTTATTTATTTAGATCTCCTTTATCCCAAAATTATTGAAATTGAGGTTAAATGTATAATATAATTTAATTGCAAATGCACACACTGCAGTATAACATAAGGTTCATGTTTGCATTTCACCGTCTGCCATGCATTAAAAAGCACTTATTTTAAGGATATGGAAGACGCTCCTGTAGTGTCCCTAAGTGTCTATTTTTCAGAAGGATTTGTGGCCTTCTGTGCCACAGATGATAAGGAATTTCATTGTTCTGGCTTCCATACTCAGCTTGACCTATTTATCCTAAGTAAACCAATCCCAGAAAGAGTTTTGCTTCAGGCATAAAATGATCAACACAGGAATGGAAAGTAAACCCACCATCACGCTTGTAAAAACTGATATAAAGGCCATGATAGAGCTTTGTATTCATGTAAATAAAGTTTCAGAGCATACTTCCCACTTAAATCAAGACATCCAATTTTAAGACCTTTTTTCATCATCAACAATAACATATTTAAGTAGTAGAAATTGATGTTACGTAGAATATAAAATTGTTTTCCTTAAATAGCTTGCAACTGTTGCCCAGGTTCTGATTCAGTGATGAAACTATTGAGCTTCATAGTAACAAGGAAAATACAGTGTTAAAAATAATAAAAATAAAAGGATAGCAAGAAATTATAAATATGTTTCTAAGGGTTTAGGCTTTCCTTTAGGGCTTGCTCTTGTAATTGACACCAAATGGGAATTCAGAGGATAAAAATATCTTCTTTGGTAAAAGAAAAGTTTTGGCCATGAAGTAAATAAACTTTCCTCCGAATTCAGCACATCTCCCTAAATGCACTATTATCACCTACCATCTGGAATGAAGCTTCCACCAACTAATGATCTGCCTCATTAAATATCAGAAACCAAAATCCACAGTCCTAAGACCACCTTAAGCTGGAGTCATTCCTGTTCTAAAAACCATCAATTTTAATAAGAGCTTCATCTAAGATGGGGCTTTAATTCAAGCCAACTTTGTTGGATCTAAGTACAGAATAGCCAACATCAAAGTCGCTTCACATAAATATAGAAGATAAATTGGTATATAGCAACAGAAGAACACTTTGCATGCAAGCATTATGTTTCTTCATTAGCATATCTTTTTATTTTAATGTAGGCAAGATTTCTTGAGGGACACCTTTTCTTTGTTGGATTAAAAAACATTTCATTTATGCCTGAAAATATTTTCAGTAAAAGAAACATACATCACTCAGCCAAATCCTTAAGCTTGAGTTGAGTGATTGTAACAGAAATTTAAACATTATTATTACTAATAGATATTCAAATGTTGTTAATTTCTCATTCAAGTGTTATAATGGTAACAAGGGACTTAATCTTTTAAATTGTATTTGAAAACCTATAGTTGATTGATTTATACAACACAGACTATAATGATTAGAAATTGTGACTTACAGAATTACTCAATTAACAAATCACAAAGTCAAAGTCTATGTTCACAGACGTAAAGGAAGTCAGACCAAAACATTATGAGGTACCTCCCTAGATGCTATGCTCATACTTTCTATTCTTATGTGTAAAAAATAAATAAAATTCTCTGCTGACTTTATCAAAAATATTTTGGAGGTTGTTGCAATAAGAAATTGAGGGAATAATACCTGTTGCTTTGGACAAGGATCATTTGTGCTGTTTATTCAAAATGTGACTTTATAAAATTAATAACCAGCTTCACAGCATTGCCATTGGAACCCTCTTCTATTGCATTCTTTCAATAACTATTCATTGGGAGAATGGTGAAGATCTGCGAGATTTAGAGAGATGTGTGAATTTTGAGGAAGACCATTTCAGATGTTAGCTGATTAAACATCTACTGCTTTTATCATATATACAAGTTTTAATCCAGCTATAAAGAAGTAGTATTTGCCCCTCTCATAAATTGTACATTTAGTTACTATGTAACCAGGAGCTTTAGAAATAAATTTGCCTGTTTGCCTGAATCCGAGACTCCGCTCATCAAGAAGTGAGCATGCAGTTTGGTTCCATTGGCAGCCTAACTTCAGGTTTCTGTTTGTGACTCTGCTTTCTTACTCTGATGATAAAATGGTCTTGTAGACAATTAACGCACAGAGATTCACTTGAGCGATTCTTAAATGAAGAAGGTAATTCCTAGTACAAAAAGCCTGTGGCGCAGAATGTGCTGAACCTCTTGAGTAGTACAGGACGCCACCTTGTATAAGCAATCCTAGGAGTAAATATTTGACATACACTCCTCCCCCAAACTGGAGAACCTGGGCACAGGAGAAGTACTGTTATGATATACCAGACTTGTTTTGTTCTTTGCTATCACTTCACATTAAATAAATTCCTAGATCTTAATTTAAATGTAATAGGAATTTATTTTAATCTTAGAATTTGTGTGTCTAATGTTTAACTACCAAGCTTAAAAACAATGTAAATGCTAAAGAAACATGAACAAAAAAGTTTTTAAAAATCAATAATGACAAAGATAAGCAAAATAAAAACCAAAATTAACCATAGTCCGATTATATAAAATGCCAATGAGAATGAATTGTAGGCCAAAAGAATCAGCTAGGTATGGTGGCACATGTCTATAATTCCAGCTATTCAAGAGGCTGAGGTGGGAGGATCTCTCAAGCCCAGGAGTTTGAGGCCAGGCTGGGCAACATAGTGAGGCCCCATTTCTAAAAGAATAAATAAGCAACAAATACAAAAAAAATAAATTCTCAAGGGGAGTTAGGATCTTTGTGGCAGTCTGATAAAATTAATGGACAAATTCTTAGAATAACATTTTTTTAAATGCATGACATAAAATACTTAAGTCGCTAAAGCAACCCAATTATATTTAACTAGACTTATATCCATGGATCTTTTTGTGGTGTTTGAACCTCATGTAAAGAACCACTGGACGACGCAGAGGTACTAGAAATGAAGAAATATATGGGTACACCAGAGATAGACTTAAGCTGTAGAAATTACAGAACTTTCTGATGGAAAATATTGGGCGGAAGTGATTGAGAGTGAGGGAGTAATGCAAGGGAATACCCAGTTTAGAAGATAAACAATAGTGTGGGTAGATGCTGACAACCTTTCCACAGATGATGATAACTGGTTGGTAGATTTGGAGAGACTGTATGTCTGTGAGGTGGTGATGGCCAAAATCACTTTGGCTTTGTGAGTTTTGAAATGCCTTTTAGATTCTCAAAGGAAGATGTCAAATGGGCAGTTGGAAGTAGAAGTCTGGATTTCAGATGAGACTTCGTGCTGAAGAAATAAATTTATAAGCTAACAGCATACTAATGTGCTGTAAAGTCAGGAACTTGAAAAACATCATGTGGAAGTGAATTCAGAAAGAGAAGAGGGTCCAGAACTGAGACCTGAGGTCATCGTCAGTTAGGTGTTGAGTGAAGAAGGAACCATCAAAAGAGAAAGGGTAGAAGAAAAAAGCTTTAAAAAGCACTTTATAGTGGAGTGGCTGGGCAGAAATGGAAATGCTTTAGGGTGAGGAGTAAATTGAAGGTGAGACAGGATAAGCAACTGTTAAAAGTTTTGGCTGCGAAAGAAAGTAGAGAAGAGAATAATAGCTGATGGACATAAGCAAAAAGAATCCTTATTTTAGGATGGGAGCTTTTAGAGAATATTCATAATCTCCCAAAATCCATCAAAAAGGGAAAGATGGATCCTATTATTTAGTGATTAGAACCAAGGAAGAAGAAATACGTCTTTAAAAAAATCTTTGAAATGTACATACTATAGCAGCTCACACATCCACACACCCACCCATGCACAATTGTGTGGTCCAATATATTTGGGAAATTTTATTCGTTGTTTCCAGATAAATCCTTACAAGACTTCTTAGATTTTCTAATATAGTAATAGTTATTTTGAATTTACAAAGGGGCATCAGCAGAGATGACTGCCATGTACTGTGGTGCAGATTGTGCACAAATCTAGTCTATGATGAATTCCTGAATGTTCCATTCATAACCCACAAAATAATACCTGAGTGTTTAATCCCGATACATCACTATTCAATCTTATTTTAATACGGCAAATTTTTTTTTTTCTTACAAATCTCAAGGGACTGGAATTCAGCAGGGTTTACTTTGGTTATTGCTGACATTTTACTAATGACTTATTCTACAATTATTAGGTAACATGTACTAATTATTGAGAACCTACTACATGGCAGACATAGCAAGCATCATGCTTTACACACTTCAATTAAAATCAATACACTAGTATACAAATCAATACAATCAATACAATCTAATCTGATTGACATCGTTTCTAATAACTCAGAAGACAAATGGTTTCTCTATTGCACCATAAATTTCTTCTTTCCAAATGTGACACAAATGTCAGTATCTCCTTGCCTATTTGGTGCTATAATGAACCACCAAATATTCTCCATAAAATCACATTGACACTTAGGATTTTCCTATAAAAAAGGTAGTATGTCATAATCATTATTAAAGAAACTAAAAAATCAAGTATTGATCAAAACAGTCATCCAAACATTCTTTTTACCTGAAAAATGGAGAGTTGAGAAGGCCTAACTTTTTCCTGGATGTGGAATTCACAGACACAGTCATAAGCCGTCCCTGCAGAGCTGTAGGAATGATTGGCTTCTTTGTTCCCTGCGAGAAATTCTTTCCATTTATACTCCTTGTTGTTTTATTGCTCTGAAAGCTTTTTAAGGCTGTTTACTTACTCACCTGCAGCTAAAACTTGTTTTCATAGGTAGGTGGTAAGGCTTTCTTCAGCGCCAGTTATAAGTTACTTTATTCTTCAAAAGAAATCACTTTGATATTTCCCATATTTAGAATTATAATCTTCACATAGTATTTTCAAGAGCAATTTATGTATTTATCTGAGGGTTGTCTTTGGCTTTGCTAAAGTTTAGTGCTTGGCTGGATATTTATATGCCAACATTTTTCTCCCATTTTTTTGCATGTTACTCAAATATCTTCAAAATACAAAGATACATATGAGAGAAAGTCATTATTTGGCTTTTTTATTTTTGAGTCAATTTCTAAAGTCTTGCTGTGGAATCCACTTTCTGAAGGAATTCAGCTACGACAGAGCATTTCTGTAATATAATAACCCTACTGAAGAAAACTGCTTTTGATTTTTTTAATAGATAGGCCTATAGGATTTATATATACTCAGTGGTTATGCGTGTTGGATTATTTTGTTGTGTGATTTAGTAAATCCATAAACTTTCTCATGTACAATGTTTATTTTAAATTTATTTGATTAAGCTGACAGAATTCAAACAATAAGATTAAAGTAGATTCAGAATAGATCAGCAATTTCCAAATAATGCTTTTTTTTTATTTCAGCATATTATGGGGGTACAGATGTTTAGGTTGGTATGTTGCCCTTGCCCCCCCACCCCCGCCAAGTCAGAGCTTCAAGCGTGTCCATCCCCCAGATGGTGCGCATTGCACTCATTATACAAATAATGCTTTTTTATGTTATAAATAATAGTGTTATACTTTGCAAAATGTGTAAGATAATACTATCTCATTACTACCTCATTATGGCTAATGAGTCCTTTATTTGTTTAGAAATACAGGTAGATAACAATACAGACAGATAGATAGCTCCACTAATTGCAAGTAGCTAGAAATCATATCTCAAATTTTTTGACTTTATTATCAGTAGGTATTTTAATGAGTTTGACTGCATTCTTGAGGTTTGACTGCTGACAGCTTTCAAGCCTCTCTGCTCTCTTTTCTCATCTTGCCCCACATCTGATAAGAAAACCTCTGTTGACTCCAGGAGGAAGTTTAAACCACGCAAGTTGCAGACATCAGGCAGGAACCTCACTCCATCGCACCTTCTCACCACAATAAAACCCCGAGCCACTAGCTATTCTTTCTCTCAAACCATTTTCAAAACCTGGTTGAGATCCTGCCTGCTCTTCTCAGAAAGCTTTACCACGAGTAATAAAGCTTTTCTTCTCCTCTTAGCGCATACGCGACATCCTCACCTCAACATCTAAACCTGCCCCCTGCATGTCACCCACAACATAGGTGTCAATCTTTCCAGTGTCACAATTTCGCTCACTTTTCCACTTTACAGTAGTTGAATGAAAGTATGTAAGGCCTTTAGTACGATAACATGTATTGTACTTTACAGCGTGACCAAGCCATTTGTACACGCTTAAAACACCTTGCAGCCTCGCCACTTTCAGACGTTTGCCAGCATCTCTGCATGTTTCTTAAAGTGTAACATTAAGATTAAGGGTCAACATTCTTGAATCACCTGCGGTTTAAATTACTTAGGAGCTCTTCGTCTAAGGGCAGATCCTTGGGACGTACTCCCGATCTCCTAAAACAGAATCTCTGGTGATGCGGTGTAAGAATCGGCGTTTCTACTGAGAACCTGAAGTATTTGCGTGAGTTTTGTCTGAACACCACGGGATTTGTAGTTCCTTGGGAGCACCTGACTGTATTTATTCATAGATTTACTCTGTTTATTCAATCACATTTCAACTGTTCCGCTCAAATCATGCTGTGCCTTTTGGTTTTGATTTTTGTTTTCATGTAAATTGCCATGAGTTTCTTTGTGTGCAATGGTTCTATCCAAACGAAATTTCTCAAAATCTTTAGAAACTTTTTGTGTCCATTTTTATTTCTATTATTACATGTATTCCATGTGAAACAATAGATTAGGCATGAGATAAAAAATAAAAATAACAAAAGCATACTGTTTTTTAAAATAATGTGAAGAACAGATTTCTAATATTTTTTATCCTTTTTTCCTTTTTTTTTATTTTCGGGAAATAGTTAAGGCCAAAGTTATACTTATATTACACCTAAACTGTCTTTGAGGTTAAATAGATGCTATCTAAAACCTCAAAGATATAGCAATTCATCTTTATGAAAGGATTGATAATAAAGTAATTAGAAAGTTTAGTATTCATCATATTTAATTCACTCAATAACAACACAAACTGAAGATGAAAAGGAGGAGGAAGAAAGTAGGAATGAATGAAAAGAAAAAACAACCCCATTAAAAAGTGGGCAAAGGACATGAACAGAAACTAGTCAAAAGAAGATAGACTAATGGCCAACAAACATATGAAAAAATGCTCAACATCTCTAATCATCAGGGAAATGCAAATCAAAACCACAATGAGATATTACTTATCTCCAGTGAGAATGGCCTTTATCAAAAAGTTCCAAAACAATAAATGTTGGCATGGATGCGGAGAGATAGGAACACTCATACACTGCTGCTGGGACTGCAAACTGGTACAACCTGTATGGAAAGCAGTATGGAGATAACTCAGAGAACTAAAAGTACAACTACCATTTGATCCAGCAATCCCATTACTGGACATCTACCCAAAGGAAAAAAAGACATTCTATAAAAAAGACATCTGCACTAGAATGTTTATAGAAGCACAATTCACAATCTCAAAAATGTGGAAACAACCCAAGTGCCCATCAATACATGAGTGGGTTAATAAAATGTGGTGTATGTATGGAGTATTATTCAGCCATAAAATAATTGTGAACTATCTATTGTATTATCCTGGATGGAACTGGAGCCTGTTCTTCTAAGTGAAGTATACCAAGAATGGAAAAAAAAAAGCACCGCTTTTATGCACCATTAAATTGGTACTAATAAATCAACACTTAATGTGCACGCATGGGAAGTAACATTCACAGGGCGCCAGGCAGGTGGGAGGGGGAGGAGGGGACGGGTAAATTCACACATAACCGATGTGGTGCATGCTATCTGGGGGATGGGCACGCTTGCAGCTCTGACTCAGGTGGCGCAAAGTCAATTTATGTAACCAAAGCGTTTATACCCCCATAATACTCTGAAATTAAAAAAAAAATGGTGAATACATGACTAAGAAACTAAATATATTAAAAGATACAATAGTGAATGTCAATCTTAAAACCGTACTGGAAAGGATAAGTCAGTCTTAATCACACATAGAGTTCATGAGCTCTGGACCATATAATTTTGACTGTGCTCTGTGGCATGAATGTGTCTGCAATACCACAGCCTGGACATCCATTGCTGCTGGGACGTCTGACCCTGAAGCTCTTTTAAAAAGGTTCTAAAAGCAGACAATATTTAGAAACAGAATACTTCCAAAATTTTATGGTTCAGAAAAATGGCATCAATTTTAAAGAATTTCTTCTTAAAACTTTAAGGTCAAGATGCATGATTAAGATCCTTTTCCATTTACTTTTTCTTTTTCAGCACATTCCCTTTATTCCTTACATATTTCCAATAGCTAAATTTTCTTTTTAGTCTTTTCCACATATTCAAATAAAAAACCTTAATTATTCACATTTTATCAAAACCCCAACATGGCCACTTCTCAGGAAGGTCTAAAACATTGAATTTCTACTCCAAGGGTTCTCAACCATACTAAAAGTAACAAAATAACAATATGTAATTGGTAGTATAGCTCTTGATAGCCCACAGAACACATGAATCAAATCAAATTATAAGGACTGAATACCCCAGCAAATTTGATGGCTAAACAATAAAATTATCCTCAACCATATTTTTCATAGTATATTTTTATGAACAAGGTGTCCTTCATTTTAATGAAGTCCAGCTTATCAGTCCTTCCTTTTGTGATTAATTCATTTTGTATCATGTTTATGAAATCCTTACTGAATTCAGGGTAATGGAAATATTCTGTTACATTTTTCCCTTGGACCATTTATTAAAGAAAATATATTTTTATCACTTTATTATAAGGAGTCATCTAAATAAATTAGATGACCATTAATGTATGGGTTCCAAATATATTCTGCACTCTATTCTATTCCATTGGCCCATTTGTCTGTCCTTGTATGAATGCCATATTGTCAACTACTGTAGCTTTATAACAGTTTTAATATCTGGAAGTATAGTCCCTTAACTTTGTTTTTATTTTTAAAATTACCTTGACTATACTCTCCTTCGAATATCTATAAAATCTGAAAAATAAGTATATTCAATTCAACCACAAAAATATTTACTGAGATTTTTTATTTGAATTCCATTAAGTTCATAGATCAGTTTAAGTACAATGATTTGGAATATTAATGCAAATATTTTCATGATCATTAAATTGAAACATTTTAAAATTTTCATTGAGATTTCTTATTTGACTCAAGGATCATTTAGGATTGCATTGCTTAACTTTCAAGAAGTTGGGAATTTTCTTATCTTTTTTGTTATTGATTTTGAACTTATTTCTATTGTAGTCAGTGAACACACTTTGAATAATCTAATTTTCTTAAAATTAAGAACTGCTTTATGGTTTAAATATGTTAAATGTTTCATGTGCATTTTTAAAGGATGTGTACTTTATGCTTGTTGGGTATCTAGATATTTATAATTATTAGATCCTTATTTGAAGAATTAACTATTGATTGCTTGCTATAAGGTTCCTTTTTATCTCATTTAATGCCTCTTATCCTCAAATTTACTTATTTGATATTAAAACTTGATCCTCTACTTTTCCTTAGTTTGCATTTTTTCTTGTAAACTGTATTTATACTTTTAGATCTAAACTGACAGTTTGTTTTGTGTGTCTCCTATGTATAGTATATGGTTAAGTCTTTGATCCTTTTACATTTATTGACATAGCAGACATGTTTTTGCTTTTAGTTCTCTTATACTATTATAAGTTTTAATCTCCATTTTAGTACCTCCTTTTAATTTGTCACAGAATGCTCTCTTTGTTTTGTTTTATGCAATTGTTTCTTCTAATATTTAGATTTTCTTTTATTTCACTGATTATATACTAGACAAATTTTTTCATTTTAAAAAGTTTTCATTGATTTTCTACTATGAGAATAACAGAATTCATATATGCCAACTTCCTCTCCTTTGGCCTGCATAACAGTGGTTGCCATTGCCCTGTCCATATCCCCTGGACTATTTATGGAAGGTAGCATAGTGACTGTGAACTGTTGACACTTAACATACATGGTGACTGTCTTACCTGAAGGCATTCTCTGGTTTACTTGAGCATTCTCTACCCAAGTGTCCAATTAACATTTCCTGGAATAACATTCGTGCAATGAGAGATCAGAAGAATTGGTGGAAAAATACTATAACTTCCTTGCTCCGTGTTAGAACAATTCTCAGGTTTGTTTTATAAAATTTCTTAGAGGGTTCACAGCTGAATAAATTTTCAAGTTACCCTCAGAAGTGCCCCTCTAATTAGTAGGCTCTTTATTGGCTTTCTGAACTTCCTTGCTTACTTTCCTAATAATTCACCATATTTCCTGCTATTACTTTTGGGGAGGGAAAAATTAAATCAGCTAAACTTTCAGGGAAGATGCCACCAGAGGAAGACAGAAGACAACTAACTTGGTCTTACTGCCTTATAAACACGATGAAATTTGGAAATCCCATCCGGCAAAACTAATGCTATTTTCTGGGAGAAGAGTTCTTACATATGGAATTCTTTAAGTAGAATGTCTTTGGTTTAAGCCTACTTATTGTCAACAAACCCAGAAACTACAGATTTTGTGAGCTATGACTCTCTGGAAAATGTCTTGTAGGCTACATAACGATGGGGGACATTAAATGGAGATATTTCATAAACTAAGCTCTTCCTGCTGTGCGTTTCTCAGAAATGATGGATTTTCTCCAAGACAAAGGAGATGACATTTGAAGACCCCTGGGCAGACCTCCTGATGCCAAGATTTACCATCCCCCACAACCCACCCCAATGCATGTTGTCCCTTGTGACATATACCACAGCCTGCCCCAAGGCACGTGGCTCCTCTTTAAAAGGCCATGATATCCCTTAGTCAAAGGGAAGAATTTGAGGCAGCTTCTCCAGTTCTCCCAACAGTCTATTATATTATGAATTCCTTTCTTACTTGACAATCCTCATTGTCTCAATAATTGGATCTTTGTGCAATGAGTAACTGGACCTGGACCAAAACCACCCTGTGGTTTTGGCAACAATATGTATTCCAAAATTGTACGAGATTCCTAAAATCGGATATGTCTTGGTACATGTAATTAGTCATTACTAATATCCTGAAATAAAAAAATAAAAAATAAATAAATAAAATAAGGAAAAGAATATGTAAAATGTGACCTGTATTGTGGTCTATGTGAGAAAAAATGGTGAGGAACAAGAGATGTTCAAAAATGATAAAAATATAAAATTTGAGTCTGAAAATCACAAAATAATATATAAACCTTTGATATATACTTATTTCATCAAATTGAAGATATTATTTGCATAAATCTAAATTACTTTATATATTACTAAGAAAGGAAAAGTAATGCCATTAAAATTTGATAAAGATGTTCTCTTATAATATCATTTGTAAGACCCACTCTGATTTCAGAGGTGTTAGAATGTAAAAATGATGACAAATGGTGGTGATAATTATGTATCCTATTGCATCCAGAACATTGCTTCATCAATTATATTTTGTGATTTGCAGCTTCAGTCTTTCTGACTTGCCTAGATCATTCTCTGTCTATACTTTATTTCACTTTTCAGTATAAAACCAAACAGTACAAAAAAACTATAAGCTTCAGCTCAGATGAACTGAACAACTCAAATTTCTCTGTCTTAAATGTTCTTGAATTCTATACAAATCTCTTAAATTTTTTTCTTTCCTATCTGACTCGAATAAGATAGTATTTTTAAAATGAAATTCCCTGGAAGTTATCCTCTTTGTATAAAATCTCATAGGGCTTCTCTTCTCACATCATATATTATTCGTTCCCTTATTTTTTCCTTGTGAAATATTCTTGGGGTATCTTATTTCCTCCATGAGATGGGTAGAGAATGTTTGTTATAAGAAAGGCATATAATGTATTGGAAAAATATCTATCTTGTAGTCAGGTAGAACATGTAACAGTTATGTGATAGTGGGTAAGATTTTTATCCACTTAACTTTTCTTAAAACTCAGTTAACTGTTTGTAAAACAGGGATGCTACCATTTATTTTATTGTATTTCATAGCGTCATTGTGAGAAATTAATGCCTCTAAAGCATTTTGCATTGTGTTTAATACCATGTGGTGAATGATAAGTTATTTAAGTATTTCTCTAATTTATCGCTGTGTTTTCTATATCACCTTTCATGTTTCTTTGTGCAGAGTAAATGCCATAGATATTAATGTATATACACACAAACCCACTCCCAATAGCTTGCTTTAAAATTCCATTTGTTTTTGAACACGCCAAACAAGCACAAGCTCACACTTAACATTATTTTTACAGAAATGTGCATGGTCTCTGTAAAATCAATTAAGAAGTCTGTACCTCTGGAGTCCAGATTTTACAATAATAATACAAGTTTATAAAGAAATGTCATTTTGATACAGTAGCCTTGTTAGCTATAAAAATGTGCCAGCATTAACTAAATAGCAAGCCTGTATACAGCAGAATGATTTTATAATATCCATTTATTTACAGGGTATCCATAGTTGGTTGTATCTGCAATGGTCAGAGTATCTGACATGCGTTGGGAATGAGAAGCAGGGGTAAGTGAGAGCTTCTAGAAAACCAAGCCACCTGCCCTCCAGAACACCCAGCTTTCTATTAGCTATCGCCTATCACAGGTCATAAAAATCACAACTCTAGGATTGTAGGTAAATAGTACAAAGGAAATGTTTTAATAGAGTCACTTTT
The DNA here is from genome assembly GCA_004363605.1 of Indri indri. NCBI lineage: Eukaryota > Metazoa > Chordata > Mammalia > Primates > Indriidae > Indri > Indri indri. The sequence continues at coordinate 25,069 of RJWJ010013440.1, read as the reverse complement.
TTTTTTATCTTGAAGTGGGAGAAGAAAATAAGTACTCTGAGACACAATTTAAATTGATTCGTGGAATAAATGCCAGCATTTGTGTTTCACCCTGTGGCAATCATCCACAAATGGTCAATCGTTCTAGTTAAATAGTAAGTGAAGGACTAAGAATTTATGTGTTCTTAATGCTGCCATAATAACATCATGAATCATTTAATTGTAATGCTCGAAGTTTTCATTTTAATGAGAATAATCATCATCATAAACAATTGTCAAGAGGCCTTGGTAAAAGTGCCTTTCCCAAATCATGACATTGCTCACCGAGCGAGTTAAGGGAGGCCTGCAGAGCCTCCCCTCCGTCTTTGCAAGTGATTTCCCTCTGCCATGACACCATCTGTCTCCCACGGTTTACACTGCCCAAGAGATTAATTACTAGAAGGAGGCAATGATTACGATGGATTACTACCATTACCCTAAGAGAACAAACAGTACCAATCCAACCGTTTGTTGGCAACCCTGTTTGTTCATCTCTTACCCCAAATCTAAAACTTTAAGTTGACCCATCATCATATATACTCCCTAATCTCCCATCGCTTCCTAATCCCACAAATATTTTCCTTACATAATCTGAAACTCAAAACCAAATCTTCAAAACCTTCTCCAGACATTCCTTTTACCTTCTTGATCCAACTGAAACACGGGAGATCAAATAAATAAATAAATAAACCAGCCCTCAGTCCTCGACAGTCCTCTAGCGTAGTGGCCGCTTTTTCCCCCGTGCTTTGTGTGTCATGAGCCCTGGAGAAGGTTCCCTCTTTTCTTCCACTTCCAGACTTTCCTCTCCTTCCATTCTCAAACAAACCACCACCAACAGAAACTGGCTCCTGTCAATGGCCCTCAGAACATAGCACTTCCTCGTTGCAAACAATTACACATTTCATAATCTTTCTTAAACCTTGAAGATTTTAAAAGCTTTACACCAGGCTCATTATATATTGCTCAATGAGCGTCCCTACCTTCACTCTTGGTTATTTAAGCCACCGTATCGAGAAACCATTCGATTTATTGATATCTGAATCTCCTCCACTTCAAATGACTTCTGTCTTTTCTTAGAGCATTCGCTGTAGAAAATTTGCAGTTTTAAATTCTTGCTTTACCCCTCTGAGATGTAAATCTTTCCTGTGGCTGTTGCCGGTTTTACAACCCAGGAATGTCTTTTTCACCTGGGAGTCATCCTTCTGGAACATGATCAACAAAGACAGCACCCCTATGCCTGAGTCATTGCAGGAAGGTAGGCAGCTGACATTTTCCATAAGCACCAATTGGCAAAAACAGAAGTCCTAATCGCTTTGACCAATCTACCAAAGACTCTTCTCTTCTCATTGCTTATGCTTTCTGATCTGCAATTCCTTCTCAAATCCATTCCAATCAGGCTTCCTACCTTTCCAAGGAAACCACTCATGTCAATGTTATCCATGAACTCTATGCTGCCAAAGCTTCTGGTCAACTGAACTTTTTCTCATCCTGCTTGATCTCTCAAATGACTACATTCTTATTTTTAAATTATTTTTTTCACTTCGTCTTGTGATAACATATTTCTGGTCGGCCTCCAACATTCTGATACCTTTTTCAAGTCTTATTTGCTAGCTTCTTACATATACCCGATTCAGAAATATACTAGTTACCCAGGGCTGAATACTTAGCTCTGGCTCTATCTTCCTTTCTATCCTCATTCATTATGGAATATCTCATACTGCCCATTATTTAAATACTATTAGTGGACTGTTTGGTTTAGTTATATTTCTAGGTCCATCCTTTTCTCTGAGCGCTGGTCCGATGTACCCACCTGACTACAGAAGCAGCTTCACTTTCATCATAAATAGTCATCTCAAACTTGAGATGTCAAAAATAGAAGTCTTGCTTTTCTTTTCTCTATCCCTCAAATTTTGCCATCCTCAGTCTTCCTATTTCAGTAAACAGCAAAATTATTCACTCTGTTATTCACATTTTAAATTAGCAGTTATCCCTGACTTGTCTCTTAACTTTCCTTTTAACATTTGCATCTGCAAATCCTTTAAGCGTTACCTTAAAATTATGCCCTGAATCTGATCATTACTTACCACCTTCCCTGTATGCACTGTGGTCCAAGCCAGTATTGTCGTTCACCAAGATGACTGAAACTCCCTACCACCTTGTCTACATCCTTCTACTTCTCCATCCATCTATACCCTCCCACCACCACCACCACCAACAACAACAATCTTCCTTTAAAACTTTAGTCAGACTTTGACATTACTTAACCCAATAGCCTCTATAACACCCCAGTCAAGACCCCTAAACTTCCCTTTGGATTCAGAAATATGTTAAGACAAATGCACTTGTCTCATAAGGCCCTCCATGATCTCAATTCTGATCATCCGTTTGACCTCATCTCCTCCTCCTATCTGCCTTCCTCCTTCCACTGCAGCCACAGTAGCCATTTCGCTATTTCTCAAATGGACCAGGCTCATTCTGGCTACAAAACATTATAATGTAATTCCTGTTCCTTCTGCACTGAATGTTCTCTTCCCAAAAGATCACAAGCCTTACTCTAACTTTACTTGGATCTCACTCATTCAAAAATAGCCAATTTCATTCTCTATTATTTTATTCTGATTTAAGTTTTTTTATTTCACTTCCCACTACTTGACACAATATTTTTATTTACTTATGTACTTAATTATCTCCTGCTTTCTTTAATAGAACATCCTCTAAATGTAGGGATATTGTGCTGTTTACTGATTGATACACAGTATCCAGATTAGGTCTTGGTACATGGTACATGCTCAAAATTATTTTTAAGAGAGAAAAAAAGGATGAATCAATAGAAAATATATATTGGATACCTATTGGCTGAAGTCCTATTCTGATAAGAAAAGCTAAAGATATATCAGGTCTAGTGCATGAGCTCAAGTAGCTCAACATTTAGGAAAAGAGACTATAATTTTCAGAAGATATTTTACACTATAGTGTCACAGAGTTTATAAAACATTGCTTTTAATCTTCCGCTCTATAGAGTCAGAGAAAGATGTAGATGTCATTTGTATAAGCATGGAAAATTTGCGTTGGACAAGATAGCCGATGATTGGTAAAGCATTATGAATGAGGGAAGCATTTACACAAATGAGATTAGATGCAAAGAGAGATAATACTCAGGCAGAATTTAGAAGTGAGGAAAGGTGTGAAAATGGAAATGCATGTAGTTTAATAGAGGAACAATGAATAGAAAAATTTGGCAGAATAAGAAAGTCCAAATAATGTTCAAATAGGTAGGTTGTGATTGTTAATAGAGAATCTTGAATACCAAGTTAATGAGATAGACATAAAAAAAAAAAGAAACTTAAGAAGATCAATCTCACTGAGTGTACAGAATGTAATAGAAGCAAAATTATATTGCAGGGAGAACATTTAGGAGACCCAGTCATATAGATAATAAAAGATGAGGTCCTTGGTCTCAAACTAATGATTTTTAAAGGATATTGAGAAATCGCACTTTTAATAGCCCAGAAGGCTATAAAACCTAACTGAACTCAGCATTTTTTGGTTCTTTGTTATTTAAGTGACATTTATTTATGTGTATCTATTATTGAATGTAAAATTTTCAGATGATAAAACTCATTCTTTTTAAGTATAAAGTTTGATAAGTTCTGCAAATGTACACTCTCATGTAACAAAATAAAAATATTAAACATTTCCATCACTCAGAAAGTTGTGTCTTACATCTGTGCCCTCAATCTTCTGCCCTGCTCCAGCCTTTCATAACCACTGTTCTGATTTTTGTTTTATTTTTACTTCTTTCAGACTGCTATATTGTTGGCATCACATAATATGTTGTCTTGTGTGTCTGGCTTCTTAAACATAGCATAAAGTGTTTGACATTCATCCTTAGTGTTGCATGTATCAATAACAACCTCCTTTTTATTTCTGAGTAGTATTTCACTCATGCATGTGCACAAGATTTTCTTCATTTATTGTCCAATTGATGGACATTTAAGTGTTTAGTAGTTTGAGGCTATTATGAATAAAGTTCTCATAATCATTTATATACAAGCTTTTGTGTGGCCATATGTTTTTATTTTTCCTGGGTAACTAGCTAAGAGTGAGATTGTTAGGTCAAATGACAAGTAAATGTTTAACATTATAAGGCAGCAGTCCCCAACCTTTTTGGCACTAGGGGCCTGTTTCACGGAAGACAATTTTTCCGTGGATGGATGGGTTTGGAGATGACATTTATTGTGTACTTTATTTCTATTATTTCACTGTCATTTGCCACTCAATGACAGGGTTTTGATATGATCAAAATAAATCAATAAAGCAATTGATTTATTGTGGTCTCTGTGCAGTGGAACCTCTCTGCTAATGATAATCTGTATTTGCAGCTACTCCCCAGCACCAGCATCACCACCTCAGATCATCAGACATTAGATTCTCATTAGGAAAGCGCAACCTAGATCCTCGCATGTGCAGTTTACAGTAGGGTCCACACTCCCATGACCGTCTAATGCTGCTACTGATCTGACAGAAGGTGGAGCTCAGACAGTGATGTAAGCAATGGGGAGCAGCTGTAAATACAGATGAAGCTTCTCTCATCCATCACTCACCTCCTGCCATGCGGCCTGGTTCCTAAAGGGCATGGACTGTCAGGCCTGGGGGGTTGGGGACCACAGTTAGAAAGAACAACCAGCAAATTTTCCAAAGTGATTATACCATTTTTCATTCCCCAAAACATTGTAAGATAATTTCAGTTGTTTCACACCCTCATCAGCCCTTGGTATTGTCATTCTTTTAAATTTTAGCCATTATAATAGGCATGTCATGGTAACTCACTAAAATTTCAATTTGCATTTTCTAATTATATTACATATCTTTTTCTGTGCTTATCTACAACTTTTATGCCTTCTTTGGTGTATGTTCAAATCATTTATTTTATTGGTTTATTATTATTAAGTAGTAAGAGTTCTTTATATACCATGTATACAAATACTTTGTAAGAAATATAGTCTTCAAATATTTCTCTTAGCTTGTAGCTTTTCTTTTCAATTTATTTAGTATCTTTTGAAAGGAGAATTTAAAAAATGTTGATAAAGTCTAATTTATTGACAGACAACATGATCATCCATGTAAAAAAAATTAAAAAATTTATAAAAAAGCTACTAGAACTAATAAATGAGTTTATTTTTAAGAAACAAGATAAAAATATAATGGGTAGAATGTACGTTATTCAGGTGATGGTTACTCTAAAACCCCAGACTTCACCTAAACACAATTTATTCATGTAACAAAGCTGCATTTGTCCCCCTTAAATTTATGCAAATTAGAAAAAGGAAAAAATAATTTGTATGCCTATATATAAGCAATAAAATTGAAAAATGATGTTAAACATTTTTAATTTATCAAAAACATTAAATAATAATTTTAACACAATACATGCAAGATATGTACACTGAAAACTATAAAACGTTGTTGAGAGAGACTGAATAAGAACAAAATATATGTAGACATACATAATGTTCATACCTGGGAAATGCATCAAGATGTCAATTTTTTCCAAGTTAATTCATAGATTCAACACAATCTTTCTTATATTTCCGATGGGCTCTTTACTTTTTAGTAGATATTGATGAACCAATTCTCAAATTTATGTATAAATTCAAAGGTCCCAGAATAACTAAACAAATTCAAAAAAGAACAAAGTTGGAGGACTCATATTGCCTCATTTTAATTGAGTTATCAAAAAACTATAGTTATCTACACAGTGTGGTATTGGAATAATACAAGACATGTAGATAAATGGAACAGAACAGAGATCCCAAGAATAGATCAATGCATACATGATCAATTGATTTTCCAAAAAAAAAGGGCCAAGGCAATTCAGTGGGAAAAGGACATACATTTTTTAACAAATTGTGCTGGGAATTTGGACATTTACATGCAAACAAACAAACATTGACCAATAACCTTAAACTATTACAAAGTAACTCAAAATTGATCATAAACTTGATGCTAAACATAAAACTTCTAGACAAAAACATAGAACAAAATCTTGGTGACCTTAGATTAACTAAGCATTGCTTGGACAAAAATGAAAAAAGGTAAAGCTAGACAAATATTGTAATCACAAAAATTTTGTAAAGCACTGTACAGCATAATAGTTACCTATTATTTAGGTGTAAAAATGTTAGGGCTATCTTCTCTAAAGCAAAATACTGCTAATTACATATTATGTAAGATCAGATAAGTTTTTCTGTTTTAACATAAATGTAAGGCTTGCTACATACTTTACGAAGAACACAAATATAGAAGACCAAGGTTTAATAGTCTGTAACTCCTCTGAAGCTCTGAAGATTTGGAAAAAAGTTATGGTTTTCATACAATGTTCTATGGACTCCTTCAGTTCTTTGTATATGTCTCAAGGATTAAGTGAGGAAATCAGCTATGTGGGCTTTACCTTTTGTATCCTCCTCGACCAAAGTATTTTGCTTCTGTCTTTCAATTTGTGAGTTGAAAGTCCTTGAAGAACCTACTCAAGTAACATTTTAAAAACTATGTTATGTATTATGGTGTTTTAGCTTTAAAAATTGGATCATCCTCTACAAAACAAATGAATGCTAATGGCCTATTACTTAACAACCTTGCACTGAAAATATCGACTTAGTACTTAAAACATTTCAATACCCTCTCAATTCAATGAAAATAAGCATTTGTATTACAGCAGGAAGAACACTAGAATCAGGAAATTAGTCTTCCACCTTCACCCTTCTGCTGGCTGTGTGAATTTAACTCATCCTGCCTTATAGGGCTCTTGTAAGTACAAATGCGCCTCCATTTATGGCATGGCTATGTCTGGATAAACCCATTGTAAGTTGAAAACATCATAAGTCAAAACACATTTAATACACCTTACCTACCAAGCATGATAGCTTAACCTAGCCTACGTTTCACATGCTCAGGGCACTTACATTAGCCTACGGTTGGCAAATTATTCTGGCAAAGCAGCACACTGTAGCTTATTGGTCGTTTACTTTTGTTATTGTATGGCTATGGGGAGCTGCAGCTCACTGCTACTGCCCAGCAGTATCGTAGCACTTTCTACTGAATGCCTATTGCTTTCACATGGTTGAAGCTAAAAAATCCTAACTGGAACTATCCTAGTTGGGGGATGTCTGCATTAATTAATTTCATACAAGATTCTAGTCTTACGAGTCTAGTGAGAGCTTAGTGAAGAGCTCAAGGCATACATGTTAATTTTTAATTCGAAACTAGTATATGTGATGGCAAGCAATTCCAGTCTATTACTTATTTCATTCTTTAAACATTAACGTATCAAATGTTTTTCAAACATGTTATCATACATGTCACTTTTGTCTAGATTGATGATAAATCAACAGTCAAATATATATAGTCCCTGCCCTTAGGAGGGTTATGTTCTAGAGGAGCAGACAGATGTTAATCACATACTTATACAAATACTATGTGAGCACATGTGCGTTTGCAAATTTCGTAAGCATTGAGAGTAAACATTATCAGAGGACTTGTAGAGCTCAGAGGTGAACTGGAATGTAAGGAAACATTCAGTAATTACAAAGTTGAATCACTCATAAAAGAAAATAGTCATTTATCATTCTAAATTATTAATAGTAAAAAGGCTAAAATCACAATCAATTTAAAATAAAAGATACCTTATGTATTTAAAGTAAAAACAAAAAAGTGTTACTTTGTGAAGACCTCTAGGGAAGTTAATGTAATGACTGTATCAGAATAAATTATAATTGGGCTTTCTATGGTTGTATATACTACGTGCTTTTGAAGTGCTCACATTGCTTGAGGGTATATTTTTTACTTTCTTAACTATTATCACAAGGGTTTGCTTCATTAGTAATTTGGCCTCTTTGTGAAGTAAAGATGTGCTAAGTCAATTTCAGCTTAGCTTATATAAAGCATCACCAAATTTAGAAAGTACTGAGATTTTACTATACCTAGAAGTGATAATCATTAATGCTTAGATTTATATTTTAAATAGATAAATAGATACAAGTAATGAAATTTAAAAAAGATTTTATATCGGCATTGGGTTTCTTGGAGCTCAAATATTTCTAAAGCCAAAATCCTTATACTGTTAAACTTATCTTAATTATGTACTCAAAACTTTTAAATGTGTCATGCTGAGGCATAAAGAGAACACATCTACAAGGTAAAAATTAGTCAACAAATCATGTTTTTCACAAAGTAATCTTCTCCTTTTCTCTTGTCTTAATACAAACACTAATTCAAAGCAGTGAAATTTTATTCTTTGTAATACAAGAAATATAACTGTTTTGCTACTAAAACAGTATGTCAAATAATTGTTTAAAAATAAAATAAAACAAGAGAAATTAACCAAATGATTTTACTAACAAGAAATAAAGACTGGAATAATGCTTTTTGTACACGGACTTCATCTTCTTTCCTTCATTTTGGGTCTTAATTGTCTTATTCTGAGTGAAAGACTTGTCTTAACTTTAGGATCAATGTAGCTCAATCTCGACATGCTGCCAGCTTGAGTGCAATACTTCTTTTTTGATTTTTCTTTATTTCTTTTTCAATCCCCTAATCTACTCCTCCATAGGTAGTGAGAACCAAGATCCAAAGAGAAATTATTTGTGCTTCAAAAAGTTTCTGTGTAAAGGCTGAAAAAATCATGTTACAGAGGATAGAATATTTAGAAAGAGAATTTACCATTTAGTTAGTCTGATCATTCTACTCAAGGATACATGCATCTTTTAAACTTTAATCTATTGTCAGTAATTAAAAATCCTTTTCAGTTCCAATATTTATTTGTTCATAACTCTGCATTAAATGCAAAAGAAAAAAACTGCTAATAATTTTGTAACTTTTTCAGTATTGTCTCACTAGATATTGTCCTAGTAGTAAATTAAATTTTCAGCTTGGAAATCAACTGGCTTGATTTGAATTTTGGCCCTTTTACGTACTCTTTATGTGCCCTTCAGCAAGCTACTTAACCCCTTTATGTCTCAGTTTCTTAATCTGTAAAGAGGGGCTTATAATAGTGTAAATCTCATAGGATAAAGATGTAAAGATTTTGTACATGCAACTCTTAAAAGAGTACCAGTTATAATCTCATCAAATATTATTATGAACATCATGAAACCTATCATTCATATAATTTGCTCATCCAAAAAATATTTATGTGTCCTTCAATGTGTTAAGTATATGTAAATATATAATTTCTAATAGCTCTAAGTTATTTTCATATCTAATTATCCTGATTTCATTTCTGACATTTTTGGTAAAATATTTTTTTTTGTTTTTTTAAAATGCTATCCTTTCTTTGTTTATTGATTTGAACATCCTAAATTATTTAAAAATCCTAATAAATCTTTGCCATAAAATTATTTCTTTTGAAATGGAATGATTTGATGGGATATCACTGTTAGCGTTCGTTTTTCTTATCATTTTAGAATTTGGTTTCCAGCATCATTTTGAGAACAAGATTTTACTTACAAATTATTATAATTTTATTGCTCTATTCCCTAGATCCTAGTTCCTCACATCATACTGGGTACTCAGAGAGAGACATATTTAGTACCTTACAGTTACCAACTCATAATTTAATTTAGAATCTCATCTTAAGGCTCTGTTTCTCACATGGTTCCACAGTTTGGCAGGAATAATAGGCGGATGTTTTACTACATCTCCAGATTTTTTTTCACCTGCAAAGGAACCTACCCTACCTCTTAACTAAAAGTAGATACCACAGAAAGAATGACCCCTTGCTAGACTCCTGGCCCTTCCTGCTCCTACACTTAGAGCCCAGGAGTCCATGGCTCTATTGCTGCTAATTTCTTTGCATTCCTGCTCAATTTCTTGACCATGAAAATGTAAATCTTATTGAAATTGACCATGATGCTTTTTTTATGTTTTATCTTTCATTGCTTTTCGTTTGGGCAGAAAAATCTATCAGAACAACTCTCTAAGCCATATGGGTAAAACTCTGGAAGATATTTGTATTCAGAAGTCAGTTAGAAATTTTTAATGGAAGACATTTTTATCCAGAGGTCAGTTAGAAATTGAAAATACTAGGGATATGATCTAGTCCCTCGATTTTATGATGCTAACCTTTATCCTCTGAACTTTATTTTGTAAAGAACAGACATTTTGCTATAAAGCTTTACCGCATCTCTCACCTACCCGCTGAACAGATGCCCTGTTCTCTTGATGGTACCTGGTGGGGAGGATTTATTTGTGATTCTACAAACTGACCCAGGTGGAAAGAATGGGGATCATTAGGAGGACTTTTTTTGAATAATGAAATTATCATTCTGAGCATGATTTAAATAAACATTCCTGGCTTTTGTTTACTTTTGATGTTTTTTAGTTTTATTGAGGTATAATTGACAAATAAAAATTGTCTATATTCAGGGTGTACAACATGGAAACGTTCTTGGCTTTTAAACAACATAAAGACATGAGCAAAACTTTCAAACATTTGCTTTTTATATCCTCAGTTACTAATAAATATTATTTTCTATTTTCTAGGGAGCAGGAACTAAAAATATGTTTTGTGAAACAACAGGTACCAGATACCTATAGAAAGATATAATGCATGGGTTCTTCCCAAATCTTAATTTCACACTATTATTAACAATATGAAACATGTGCAGAGTGATCCATTTATTCCTACCCTATAAGTGGATGTTTCTAGTCTGAAGGGCAAAAAGTATCACATCTTTAAATTTTATAGCTTCCATGAATTTATATGCTAATTCAACCAACCTTATATAGCACCTCATTCTTATGTTTGACAAAACATAAAAAGAGCAGAACAGAAATGTATTTTTCTTTAGCTCCTTAGGAAAAAGTAGGTCAAATTTGAATCTAGAATATCTACATCTAATTAACCACAAAACTCATTTGATCTTTGTACTCTTGTTGGCCCGATTGTAATAAGGCTTACTACAGAAATCGATCATTTCCCCATTTTAATTACCTAGTTATAATTATATTCAACATAACAGAATAGAATAAAGTAACTGCATGTGCTTAACAGGTCCACTTTTAGGAATTAAAGGATATCAGTAGTTACTAAAAGAGTGTTTAGTAACTACTATTTTAGTAACTGTAACAGTACTATTTTAAAACATTATTAAAAAGATCTATTCTTATTCTACCTTATTTAAGCAGCTAAAATTTGCAATTTTTTTTTTCAATTTGAGATACTGTATCTGATTTTACATCGTGACAGGGATTGGCTTTTGAAGAAACTGCTGATTCCAAAAGTAGTGATCAAAAGCAATGACCCTTTTTCATTGGCAAGAAAACAGAGATTTCACAATAAAAAGTGGCCCTATAATTCCCATCATCCTCTACCATTACCCTTCCCCTTCTTGTAACAAACTGGTATAGTTTATCTCTCTATACAGTATTTAAGATGACATATTTGGAGTTATTTCACCTGCATTTTCTTATCTCCTCTTGAATGTGTAAGAAACTTCTCAAATTTAATAGGATCCAAATGAAGCTCTTGACTTTCCCAGCCCAACCTAATCTCCCAGTAAAACTCATCATCATTCACCCAGTTGTTCAACCTAGGAACAGTTTTAGTGCATCTTTTTAATCACTCAATTGCAATTCATCACCACATGCTGTCAGTTCCACCCACCCCAAATATTTCTCAAATCCATTCTTTCTTTCCAATTTCACTAAAAGTCCCTAGTTCATAATGTTACCAGTATAATAAGCTTTTATAGCTGGCCTCACTTCTTAGTATTTGGTCTTCTCCAATCCATTCTCAGAAAAGCAATTTAGATTACTGAACTTTTCAGCTTAAGTCCTTCAATGATTTCTTAGTGCTTTTAAAATAAAATCCAAACTTCTTGCAATGACCTACACATTCTCACAAGCTCTAGCTAGTTTGTGATCTTCCATCCTTACTCTCCTCCAGCAACAACAGACTTCCTGGCTCTCTATTCTTGGAACCCTGCATTGTAGTACAACTTTCTGTCATATAAATATATGAATATCCTGATTCTTCCACCTAGAATCTTTCTCCTTCAGCCGTTTGCTTGTATAGATTGTTCTCACCTTTCAGGTCTCAGCTCAAATATCACCTCTTTAGAGACACCTTCCCTCGTTAATTATATTATCTAAAGAATCTCTCTTTGTTCTCTCTCTTCTCATTACCTTATTAATTTTCTTGATAGTACTCAATATAACCTGTAACCAATTCAATGCTGTTTCTTATTTATGGTTTTAATTCCATGTGTGAAAATCTTTAACTGTTTTATTCATTTCATTCCGGAAGCTGATATAGTATCATTATGTAGTCGGGGGCTGGGAAATATTTGCTGCTTGCTTAAATGTGGGGGCTGTATCGCGTAACTACTAATAATATACAACCTACAATCACAATAATCGCATTTCAAGTTCCACTTAATTTGCTTTTTTTTGCCTTTTGTCCTTAGACAACCCACTTTGCTATGTTGAGCTTGATTCTTCTTTCTGATTAGTAAACATTTCATTGAATGTTCTTAATATTAACATTAAAATACATGTAAAATAATGATCAGTAACATTTATTGAATGTTCAGTATCAGTAAAATATTCTAATAGGGATTTAAATGAATCGATTATATTAACTGTAATAATAACCCTAAGTGGTAGACATTATTAAAGGTCTTGTTTTTTAGATTGAGAAGATTGAACCTAGCAGAGTTAAGTAACTTTTCCAAAGTCATGCAGCTAATAATCTTATTCCAGAGATACTATCTGTAAAGCTGTTGGTAGTTACTGTGGTTTTAATTGAGCCATGAAAGTATTCCTAAGACTGAAATTACCTGAGTTAAACTCCTTCAACAAAAACTTAAAGTTTTAGTAGCCATAAAACATGAGTTCTGGAGCCTCTCTGTATTTTCTTGCATATGAAATGTTAATCATTATACGTGGTATTCTTATATCAGATCAAGAACTATTTTTTGACTGTGCACCACCTATTAAAGTATACTTTTGAATTTTAAAGGCAGTATTTTAAATAAATCTTTTGATTTTCAGTACTATTTACATGATCATCAGGTTTTTTTTTTCCTCAGTGTTTTTATAAGTTGTTTGACATCTTATAAATCAATGTAAGGGCTTTCATTTTATAAAGCATATGTAACTATTACATCTTATCAGAGAGAATATATTCCCTAGAAAAACAAAAATGTTTAAAATTCAAATTTTAAATAAGCATGTATTCATTGTCTTTGAACATGTGTTTTCCTATTACATCCTGAGCTCCTCACCTATCAATTCCGTAGAGCTAGATAGATTAGCTGAGTTATGACGAGGGCCCTGATTCTTGTTATCTGACATTCTCCTCACAAAATCTTAAATGTCTATAGGTTTTCCACATTGTCCTTAATAATAAGATATGGAGAAGGCATATCAATAAGAGCTGATTGATCAAAATCTACTTGGGGTCACATCTGGTGCTCTGATAGTCTGTCTGCTGAGAGAGCCTCCTTTCTGGAGAGTCGAAGCTGCAATATATTAATAGCAATATGAAGCCTGGGAACAGATAACCTTCATAAGGTATTTAACAGTGTCTTCAATGCAGACAATCAAGAACCACAGACTCAGTTTCTGTTCTGACAATCTCCTATTCCATTAGCCTCTGAGTTAGAAACTTTTTCCAAATACATTGTGAGTATCTAGTGAGGGTAGCAACAACAAAAGAAAGAATTTAAAACAGCCCTAATTTATTGATGAACACTCTTTCCTCCTTCTGCACTTCCTTTCACAGGAAAAGTTTTGAAAGACAGCAACAAAGGACAATATTTTATTAATCCTTGTATCAGTATCATTCACTCGCTGTAACTTTATTTCTGTACAATAAATGATTTCTCCTGTAATTACGGACCCAGCTTTCTCCTCAAATAATTTACATCTGAGGTAATGCCTAATCAGTGGTGATGAAATTGGCGTATGAAAAGCACCTCGTGAATTGTAGTAATGCAGAAATCCCCGTCTTATCTCAAACTGTGGAGCATGTCCTTTATATCGTGTTACGTATTTAGTGGGTTAGCTCATTTAATGCTTGTAACAAAATTATGAAGCATGTACTGTTTTAACCCCATTTTACAAATGAGGAAATTGAAGTTTAGAGAGCTTAAATTACAGTGATAGGGACAGGATAATTCCAGATTCTTTCTGACCTCAAAATCTATGTGCTTAAGTCTTAACCATTACTTGCAGTGCTTTTCTATCACATCATAATAAATTGAAACTATCCAGATGAGTTTAGTATCTTATGCCTTTACTGAAATCATATAATTATGCTAGATGTGTGTATATACATATACATATACACACAAACATATCCTATATGGTAACATGCAATCTCTATAAATAGGTAAAATGAAGCAGATTGGAAGAAATAATGTCAATATTGTATAATCCACTATTACGCAGGGGGAAAATGCCAGTGTTCTTTGTTGCTTGTCAGAATTGTAACAAATGCTGCCTTCTGCTTTTTAAGACTTAGGATATAATAGCATTCTTTACCAGTATCAAACAATCTTCATCCCAGTGCATGAATACATCCTCACTTTGCTGCTCCTGGGCTTTAATTATGAATATCTTGTCCTTAACTGCATAATGTTTATTGAGGGTCTGTTGTGTTCTGGGCATTGTGCTCAGCACTGAGAACCTGTGGATGAATAACATACTGCTCTACCTTCAGAGATATTACAGACAAAAGTGAAAAATGACAGACACAGATATGTAGTGTTCAGTGGAAAGAAGAGTTAGGTAGTATGTAATTATGTGTGATACGATGTCTTCTTCATTCCATTCTCTTCCAAAAATTGGGGAGGAAGATGAAAAAGAAGAGGAGGAAGAGAAGGAGCAGGAGAGGAGGAGGAGGGAGAGAAATGAGAAGAGGAAGAAGATGAAATCACAGAGCAAAGCACTTGCTCAAATTCAAACCATCCTCTAAAGTGTAGGTCAAGTTTCTCCACCACAATATTTCTCTGACATCCGAAACTGAAAAAAATTTCCCTTTCCTGAATTTCCACAGTTTTTATTTTGTTGTTTAGCATACATTATTTCTAGATATAACTTAATTTTTATGATAGACTATATAACATATGTTATGTATTTTATTGATTTCCTAGAGATATAGCATGGCTACACTAACCCAATACTTATAGACGCCCATTGCACATGTTATGATTAATGAAATACAATTATAAATAGATTAAATACAAGAATGGAATGTCTTATATCATTATCTGTCAAATTCTAATGTTCCTCAAGCTCCTCCTTCTCTGACTATTGTTAGCAATGTGTCTGTATCCTTTTCAAGTCATTCTGTATTTTGCCTTGTATTATATTCATCTCTATACTGATATGGGATACAGTATATTTGCACATAATGGAGATTATACAGTATTTTAAATTAAGTTTACATTATTATTTTTTATTTGTTTATTTTTAACCTCCTGGAATATATTCAAGCATTGCCAAGATGTATGCTTCCAGTAAATTCAGTGAGGAACATTTTCCTTTCCCTGGAATGGTGATGCTAATTAAAACCATCGCTTTTCTTTGATGGTTTTTGAATCATGCTTGTATTTATTTTAGACTTTTCCTAATGAATGGAACATAGAAAATCATTTTCAGATTGGCAAATAACACTAATGGTTTCAAGCAGTCTGTTTAGTACTTCCTACATATTTTTATCATTTTGTATGTACACTCACATACTATTTTACAGACAATTATTTAGAACAGTAGGTTGCCCCCTCCCCCTAAACAGAGTAAGCTAATTTCAATTTGCCTTCTAACTAGAAACAACTGCTAATAATATGGAAATGTAATGAAGGCAAAGCAAGAATCTTTCACAGAGACTATTTCCATTATGTTCACATAATATTTTTAAAAAATTACTACATTTCAGAATTCTTCGCTAATGGAGGAAACAAGTCATCATGATGTCATGTAATCGTGCTGTTTCTCTAGTTTGTGACTTTGACAGGTCATTTTTAATCCAAATAGCTGTTTACATTATATTAATGTGAAAAACCCAAACTACAAATTTGCAAGCTCTTGGTGCTGAAATAATGTCTGTCTTTAAATAGCTTACTTCTTGATCCACCAGCAAAACAATTTTAATCAGTTTATTGCCTACGTCAATGTTCATTAACAGCAGGACGGGGTCGGTTTCAGTGAACTTTGTATCCGCCTATTTTCTGCATTGGTTCCTGTAATATGTGTAAGAATTGGACAACTAAACCCTTGTCATAACATGGACAGGCCAGGAGGGAAAAGTAAGAGCAGAGGCTAAAACAGAACAGGGACCTGTCTTAGGGATCCGTGGGGCCCCTAAAGCATAGAAATAAAGGAGAAATCTTGAGTCTTTCCAAGGGAAATTCCAGGTACCTGTCTAGCCTTTAAAAGTAAATGACAACCCGAGAAAGAAGAAGGTAGTAACAAGAGTCTTCCAAGCAAGCCAAAGTCACAACGTTCCCTATAGAAACTACAAGATAACATCCTAACATAGGTTCTTGAGTTCTTTTTCAAAAAATCCCACCAGATGGAAAAGGCTGACCACTGTCACATAGACCTCAGATAAGAGGGAACTGAGGACTGAAGTCTGATGGCCATTCTTTGTTCTAAATTTCTTCTTGAAGGGTCTGGAGGGAGTCATACTCACAGGCCAAACCTTAACATTCATTTCTGCTGACCCCATGTTTTAGACAAGGCCTTGCTTCCTTAACCAATTGCTAATTATAAAGAATCTCTGAAGCTACTTACGACTTGTAAGCACTTGCTTCAAGATATCCCATCTTTTAGGGCCGAACCAATATATATCCCCGCATGCTGATTTATAATTTTGCCTGCAACTTCTGCTTTCCTGACATGTACTCTGCCTTTAAAAACCCTTGCTTGCGAAGGCATCGGGGAGTTTGGGTCTTAAGCATTAGCTGCCTATTCTCCCTGCTTGGTGCCATATAATAAATGGTCTTCTTCTTTCTTTCACTGCAAATTTCAGCATCAGTGTCTGGCTTTGCTGTGCTAGAGCAAACTCCAATTTGGTTCAGTAATAAGGCATCTAATCAGAAGAAGAAACAAGTCTGAACAAGAATTTGCAGATACCACCTGTGAGAAGATGATAGTTTCCACAACTGCTCATTAGGAGGAATAAAACAGGGAAGCATACCATATTTGCCTGAGCCAAAAATTTTGATAAGGAGAAATGTATTCCTGCAAATAATCTGGATCCTCACAGGTACATTATTTTACTCTGTTGCCGGAGGTGAGAAAACACACAGACATGGATAAACACCCACACAAAATTCAAATTAATTACCATCCTATATTAAAATTGTCCAATGAATCAATCTATATTTTTACTGGATTGCAAATTTAGGACACAGCTCTCATTATTTTATATCGTTTTATTTCTAATTTGCAGTACCCTGACGAACGTATCCTTGCAGACGAAAATACTTCTGTAGATTTGAGATAAACTGAAACCACGAAGTCCGAGAAAGAAAATTTTCTTCCCCAGGGTTCAGAGAAATGATGCTGAAGAACTCAGTCAATTCTATGTAGTCTTTCTGTCTGGAAAGTTAGCATCAGCACTAGGCTGAGAGAGAGCTAGGACTCAGAGTCACATCATCCCGTTCTCTTTATTTCGTCACTTCTTTAAGTTCTAAGCTTAACCATACTTTCACTCATGCAAGTTGAATGATGTGAAATGTTTCTTTTTCCTACATTCTAAGATATTCAGCTATATATTAGATCTCACACATTCTTTCCTATGGAGAAAGAAGGTTAACATGTTTGACTTTTTTAGTTCTCTCTTATTTCGTCCCTTCTTTCTGTTCTCCTTCACGCTGATGATTGCTGAAGATGCTCTGGGTACCAAATATTTTCTTTATGAAAACATTTTAAAACAAATATATAATGCCTATGTATTGTAATCTGTATAAATAGGCATTCATATAAATCTAAATATAAAAGAATAGTTTTAACTGACAGAAGTAGGAGAATCATGGCTGAGCAAATCAAAGATGGACCTAGCTTCTCCAAACCAACATCTTGATTTTGAAGAACTTTATCCTATTTATTAAAACTCCCGGGACTGCCTCTGCACTGGCATAAGATTCTAATATTTAGAAAAAACTATTGAGAAAAAGTCAAACGTGTTAAACTTCTTTCTCCATAGAAAGAATGTGTGAGATCTAATATATAGCTGAATATCTTAGAATGTAGGAAAAAGAAACATTTCACATCACTCAACTTGCATGAGTGAAAGTATGGTTAAGCTTAGAACTTAAAGAAGTACTTTGACTAAATAACCAGGAAAACAGTTAAAAAGCTGTCATACCGTTAGACCACAATTTTAACGCAGCACAGCTTAGACTGCATATATTAATAAATAGCTTCCCTCTATTCTAATTGAAAAAAAATTAGATAAAATTTGTCTTAGCCACTATTACCATGTTGCAAACCACCGCAAAATTCAGTAGCTTAAAATATGCATTGTATTCTGGTTAGAAAGGATACTCAGTACTTTGGACCAAATGGACTAGGAATGGCAGGCATGGTTGTCTGTACTTTAAGACATCTGGGGACTCAGATGGAAACACTGAAGCCTAAGGTTCACTCATAGCCTGTGGGCTGAAATCATAAGGACACTCCTTCATTCAAAATGTGGCACCTGGGCTGTGATGGTCAAATGGTGTGCTCAGCCTGGATGTAGACTGGATCTCCTGTACCTTGCCTTTCCACGTGGTTTGGGCTTCTCACAGCAGCTCATGAGAATTACAGACAATGATGATTCCAAGAACTTGTAATAACTTCACCCAAAATTTGTAATTTTCCTTGAAGATGACAGTCGTATGGCCTTTTACGATCTTTCATTGATAGTCAAATAGTGTTACTTTCGCTGCATCCTACTGGTTACATGCAACTCAGTTCCAATTCAAGGGGAAGGATACAGGTACCACCTCAAAACATTGGCAGTGGTATCTGTTTTTCACAATTAGCAGATAAACTAAATCAATAAAATTTCCATTAATTATCTTGAGTTCAAATGTAAACATATTAATACTTTCACTGAGAAAATACATAAATCTTTCAAAAAAAAAAATACCAGTACCTAATGTTTCTAAACTGAAGTTTTAAAAACTCAAGGAGGGAGTCAAGATGGCAGAGGAGAAGCAGCCTACACTAGCCGCCCTCAAGCAGAGGATCCAAAGTTGCAGGTAGAAGTTCATCTCCAGAGGGACGGTCATGGGTAGAGCATTGCGAATCATCAAAGAAGTGACTGTAGACACCCAAAGTGCAGGAGAGAGAGGCGGGGGACTCACTCAGCAAGATGGGAAGATACCTGGGGAAGCTCCCACATGTGGGGAAGGGTCAGAGGAGAGAGCCCCAGGGCTCCACACTCTCCCTGCGGACACTGCAACCTGAGCTGCCAGGGGTCCCCCAACCACAGACGGCCTTGGCCTTCGTACTGATCAGGGAGCTGCTTGGAGCCTGGGCAGCAGCACTGAACCCATTGGCATTTGGTCGTGTATCACTGCAACCGATGTCATTCTGAGATCTCAGGCCCAGAGTGCTCAGTCTGCACAGGGGTTAGCTCCGCCGTAGCCTCCTCCCCGTTGCCCATGAGGGCGGGCGCTCTCGTGCACACTGGGGCTGGGGGCTGTGCACCCCGCCTCTCCTGCCACTGACGGATCTGAGCAAAGCAGGCGCCCGCTGTCCCCAGCCAGCATTAGCAGCCAATTCAATAGCCCCGCTGCCGCCGCCTAAGTAGCACTGCAGCAGCTTCTGCAGCCCGACCTGAGCAGAGGGAAAGCTCATCCACCGCGACCCACCCAGCTGCCGCCAAGGTCCGGTGACCTGCCCACTGCTGGAGTCCCACATGCTGCGGCTCTTCCTAAATTAAGTTTTCTTACATCAGTGCCCATGTATAAAGAAGGAGCTTTTCCCTAACCTTCGAGGAGCAAATTAGTCCCTAAGTTCTTGGCAAGAGTGAGGAACAATCTGACAGTTGCAAAGGAGGGAGGCTAGGTCTCTCCTTCTTGCTTTGCACAAAATTCATTTAAAGAAAAGTAGCACCAGATGCACCGTCAGTACACGGAGACGAGAATTTAAAGATATCCTCCCTCTGCACCTTCCCCTCTGCTGTCTTCTCCCTGACGGCCTCTCCAGGTTCCTGCTCATTTTGGTAGGTGCGAGCCCGTCAGTGTGTTGGCACCCCATTTCCATGGCAACCTTTACCGATGTTGCAGACTCCGGTAGGGGTCTGAAATGATAAGATTGGGGTTGGAGAAAAGAGAAGTGAGTTATTTCTTTAGTTTAATCATCATTAATCAGGACATTTTGCATGTACATTGTTTCACAGCTAAAATGGCACATTTCCAATTCCATGCTGTTGTAACTGAAAGATGATATCCAGAGACAGGACAAACTGACCTCCTGGGGTTCTCCTCTTTCTCAGAGCGAGACTTCCCCCCCCACTCCAGGTCTGCCCTCAGCTTTGTGGCTTCAGTAACGTGATTTGATCGATTTTACTTGTGACAAAAGATTTCAAGGGAGGCTTGTTGTAGGAGTACACTAGCTAACTGAAGAAGGCTAAATCATATATCAAAAGTTTAGCTAAACAAATTGAGATATATCCACGGAATGGAATACCACTCAGAAATAATAGCAAATGAACTATTGATACACGCAACATGAATGAATGGCAAAATAATTATACCAGGTGAAAGAAGCCAGGCCAAAAAGAATAAACATTTTGTGATTTCATTTATATAAAATGTTAGAAAATAAAACTAGTCTATCGTGGCAGACCCAGATCAGACTGCCTGGGGGGAGGGTATAGTTGGGAAGAGGGATCACAGAGTGGCCTGAGGAATCCTTTAGGGTCGATGGATGTGTCCATTATCTTGGAGATGGATTCACAGGTGTATGTATATGTCAAACTCATCAAATTGTACATTTCAAATTTGCATAGTTCATCACGTGCCAGTTATACCTCAATAAAGGTGCAGATAAAAGAAAAAAGCAAAGAAGAATTTAAGACTATTAAAAATGTACATTTTCTTTTTATATTATTTTTCTGGGAACTTTCTCAAGAGTGATCTTGTTTTACTCCTGTTCTTAAGCAGCTCTCTAAACTTTGAGCCAGTACTTTCTATTAACTAAAAATTGATGGGGCCATCTCAACAGTAGGATGATCTTCTGAACTGGCTCATGAACAGCCCTAATTCCTCAAACATTAATAGCCTCTCTACTTAGGGCCTACATTAATAGTCTTTCTGACAGAGACGTGCCTTTCCACTTACAGACTTGAAAAGCTCCAAAATGTTTTAGGAGCTAAAAGTCAGGTGAGAAGAAATATATCATCAAGCAATTGCTGCCTTCAAATTTCCCAGCAGGATACCAGAGTTCTAAGAAAATGTCTGAAGTTAATTGCACATTTTTATCCACCTTTACAAAGAAAGGTAGTGATTCCTACAGTAGGTTAATACTTGCACTTGAGAGCTAAATAAAAGGAAAATCTTTTTGAACTTGGCAAAGCACAGCAATTAATTTTGTCTCTTAGGATATAAATTAAATGTATAGCTACTAGTTAGGCTTTGAAAGAAAAAAAGCTAGAGTCATTTTTAAAACACAGTACGTTGCAAAATAAACTCCAGATAAAATGGGACTTCTTCATTACCTAAGATAAAATTTATCTTTATCTCCTTAAATCCTATCATCACTTCAAAGTCCAATTTATTAGTCAACTACTATATGACACCTTTCATATTATCCCCAGCTGGTGGTGATTTTACTTACACTTTCATTTTGCAGCATGTATATGACACTTCTTACGCAATGCATTGTATCATAATTATTGCAGACATAGATTGCATTTCCTCTGTAACATTTAAATTCATTGTAAAGCTTTGATAATTTCATAAGGCATAAAATATACTACTTAAGTGAAAAAGTGCTTTTTAAATGCATTTGAGATAAATAGATGTTGCATTTAGTGTATAGAAAAATAACTGCATTTGCTAAATTACACCATCTACCACACATAGCATGCAGGAATGCTTGTCTGTATGTCTCTTTCACGCACACACCCACATACCCTCCTTTCCATACTCAATTTGTATCTACATCTATGTCTAAAAACACAAATTTTATAACTTTTCTGTCTAATTTCTATAAAAAGGCAGAAGTAATAGAACGATTTAGAAAAATAAATGGGTAAAAATATTACCATACCATTAAACAACCGATTTAAAAAATTTCATTTAGCATAAATAAAGGGTGTTATGTCTTGTTTTATAAGAAACAGACTGAGGCAAAAGTATTCTCTATGAGAATGTCTTAGTCCATTTGTCCCGCTGTAACAAAATACCTGGGACTGAGAAGTGAATAAAGAACAGAAATTCATTTCTCACAGTTCTGGAGGCTGGGAAGTCCAAGATCAAGTCACTGGCAGGTTTGGTGTCTGGTGAGAGCTGCTCCATCAACAGTGTCTTCCCTCAGAGGCATCCTCACGTGGCAGAAGGGGGAGAGGAAAAAGTGCCTATGCTAGTTTTCTCCAGTCCTTTTATTAGGCAGGAATCCATTTATAAGACAGAGCCCTCATGACTTAATCACTCTCCCAAAGGTTAATATGACCACGATGAGGATTATGTTTCAATGTGAATTTGGGAGGAGATATAAACATTAAAACCATAGAAAAGAGTGAGTGAGATGTATCTAAATTTCATTTAGAATATACTGTGATAAAAAAGTTTCCTTTTCAACTTGACTTTTATATGCTAGAGGTTTCACTGATATTTCTCTTCAAGATTTCTCAAAGCTAAAGGAATCTCAGGGGAAATGTTCTCCATATTTTCTGGATTCTCTCAAGGAAATTCTCTGCTTCCAGTCTTTCTTACTAGCTCCCAGTTCTTTTCTTGGCCTGACCACCTTACATTTCTTCACTCCTATCATGACTGTAAAAAAAAAGGTGCAAATACCAAAAAATATCTAAATGCCAACACCTTTGATGAAAATCAGTATTGCACATCACAGACCTAGAAAACTAGATTTTCCCAGAAGTTCTAAAAGCAGAGGTCAATGCTAAATGACTTGGGGATTTTTTAAATTCTATTTATTGATAAGTTCTATAGACAATTTTTAAAAATTAGTAAATTCAGTGTATAAAATGACCTAGTACAAAATGTCACAATGTTTAAAACAGATTAGAATAAACAGAATGATAATTAAAAGTAGTTTCCTGTTATATGTTCATTAACTAATATATTAATCACATGTTTATTAATACTAGTTTTTCTATCACTTGGGGAATGTGATATGATCATAAAATGTATTATTTTAAATTAAATAATGCTGGCTCCACAATGAAAAATATTATGAATATATCAAATTCTTACTTTGTAGTTTTTGTATTAAAATAAAAAACATTCAGATCTTTTTTAATCAGACGATCCAAATACTAGTCTCAGATCTGTAACCTACTGTGGGACATTGGGTCATTAATTAATGTCTATGACTCAGTTCCTTCATCTAAAATGTTAAGATTATAATATTTATTTCCTGTAAGTATGTATGCCTATGCACACACACCTTCACACTCACACTCACACCTACAAATGCACAGGCATCTGTCCTCCTCGCCTCTCTTCAGTGCCTGAATATTTCCTCCTTCATTTCTCATGACAAACACGATGCATTCATCAACATGCTTGAGATATTTTCTTTCATAACTCTTGTATTTTCTTTCTTTTCATTTATTTCCTATAAGAGTTGAGCTCTCTCTCCATCTATCTCTTTCTCTCTCTCCTCTCTCTCTGTATATCTACCTACATATCTGTCTTCTTTTTTAGTTAAGAATGCCTTTCCTAAAAATCTGTACTGCTACAAAAGTCTTCATACATCTCCGATGCCAGAATATTTCCATTTCACTACATTTTACATAAATTGCTGAAAAAATATCTTTCTTAATCTCTGTCTTAATCACATCATTTGTTTTAATTTCTATAGTAATCTATCATGTTAGCAAAGCTAGAATTTCATATTAGAAGACCATGATGCTTTAAGAAACTTTGCATTTCCTAGTTTCCTTTTCTGTATCTTAGGGAAATAATACCTACCTATAAAAGCTTTAAAATTAAATATAAATATATGGGAAACATTTTTAAAATTTCAGATGACAAACGTGTGTACTCATACATGTAGTAATAAAATAAAGTCCTCAACCTGACTAACAATACTTCTTCCCTGTATTGTTAATATATTATTTATTATTTTTCTTTATGCTCTAGCCATATGTTGAAAATTAGCCCCAAGCAAATTCCATACATACTGCTACTTGCTTTTATGATGTGAAATTCTCTACTACTCACTGGTATATGGTATAATGAGATCTCATTAACTGTTAAGAACCAACATTTTACTGGTTCTTTGCCTTTATTTACTAATGCAAATCTCCAACTCCCCCATTATCTCACAACTGTTCTTTGATGTGCCCAGCAGTATATTTCATCTCTGTTCAGGAACAAATTTTTCTACCAGGGACTATGAATGATGTGTGCAGTTCTGCCCGGCATCATTGCTTTTCCTGCCACTCTTCTAACTCTCCTGGATTTTATTCCTTCTGTATTGCATATGGCAGTCCTCATTGGGCTCTCCAATGACGGAATTCGGTTCTGTCTGTTCAGTTCAGCATCCCTTCCCTAGTTTTCTTGAGGAACAGCTTTCTCTAACTCTAAGTCTATGAAATTTTGGAGGAGTTGATTTCATCTCTGCCTTTAGAAGTCAGCACATCAGAAGGCCACACATTGTGCCCAGGTGATAGATTTCATTTATAAGCATGTGCATTTTTTTTTATTTCAGCATATTATGGGGGTACAGATGTTTAGGTTACGTATGTTGCCCTTACCCCCACTCCCTCCCGAGTCCAAGTTTCAAGCATGTCCATCTCTCGGATGGTGCACATTGCACTCTTTGTGCATGCATATACCCGTCCCTTCCTCCCCTTCCCCCC
>RJWJ010013439.1:0-39910 GCA_004363605.1 Indri indri | reverse complement strand
AATCCTAGCACTTTGGGAGGCTGAAGTGGGAGGATCACTTGAGGTCAGGAGTTCAAAGCCAGCCTGAGCAACACAGGGAGAGAGACCCCATCTCCACAAAAAAATAGAAAAAATAGCTTGGTGTGGTGGCACACATCTGTAGTCCCACCTACTTGGGAGGCTGAAGCAGGAGGATCATTTGTGCCCAGGCATTTGAGGTTGCAGTGACCCTTGATGACACCACTGTACTCTAGGCAACAGAGCAAGATGTTGTCTCAATAAAAATTAAATAAATAAATAAACTGATAAATAAATCACTATTAGTTAACCAATTTTATGTATCACACTAATGCAAGATGTAAATAATTGGGAAATTATGAGTGGAGATATATGGGAATTCTCTGTATTATCTGCTCATTTTTCTGTAAACCTAAGAGCTTAAAGCTTTAAAAAATAATGTCCATTAAAAAAACTATATGAAATAAAATTAAAGAATAGTATTTTATAGAAAATTATACAATAACACAAGTAATACAAGATATGCTGTTTTTTTTAAAGAAAAAATGCAAACAGAAATTTGCAAGCACATGTATGGTTGATGATTTCTAATTTTTAAAATCTGGAAATAATTATTTTTATGTATCTCTGATGAAAGTATTATTACTTCATATAAACACAAAGGATAATCCTAGATACTTTAAGAAACTCTCGATTTAAAAACCCAGAATACAATTTACAACTGAAAAATTCAAAAAGAACAAAATAAAATTATATTAAACTATTTCAAATTTGGTAACTCATGAATATTAATTAGAAAGTATTACACTCTCAAGTCAATAAAGCATGAGATGTTATACTAAGAAAATCATAACGTATGGTTACATTCTACTCACATGTAAGTATATGGGCAGAGAAAATAAGGCAGTTGTTCTAAAATAAACAAAACATGGAATTTCCTTTTATTTTATTGGTATCTATTTTATTCTACTGAGTTGGTGGTGGAAGGGACCAACTGGGAATCTTACATTACGGAACCAGCAGAAGATACTCTCCTCGTATGAGGATGGAGACAAAAGTCATGGAAATAGGGTAATAATAAGCACTGGTTGAGGAGACTGGGAATAGTTCAAATAGTGTGAGAAGTAAAATTGCGTGTTTGTTTCACAAAGAACTTCAAATAATTTTCTTTACTGTGCCACTTGTTAAAATATCTCAAAATATCAAGTTTCCGCATTTTAAGCTAAAAATACCAAGTTTTTGTATGTCTGCATTTTTCTTGACAATTACACAAAGTGTGTTTGTCTTTAAGTCAAATTCTACAAGATATGAATGCACCGAGCAAATCTATGCTACGTCTGTAACCTGGAAAACGGTTATTTATATCTAATTATGGATCATTAGTACTGTTGTTTTTAAAAGATTCTGAATAACCCCAAAGAGGGGAATCTGTAAAACTAAGGAATAGCTAATTTATGCTCTGTCTTAGACATGCACTTTTAATTAACACGTATGGTGGTCAGTGGACAACAACAGTAGAAAATGTAATAAACCCTTAATGAAAACCTGGCAGTGCTGGAGACCTGGATGGTGCGCCTGTGAAAGCTCTCACACTGTCTATTTAAAATGGGCTCATGTTTCTGGGGTAAAATTATAGCTCAAGTTAATTTTTTGAAGAGCTTCATCACAAAACACTTTAGTTGTTATCACAAGATTAAACGTGCCTACCTGTCAGAGTAGAGGCACAACATGCTGTTACGCAACACTATGTCTGCAAGTGGAGCTTGCAGCTCCTTTACCCAGCAAGGGCCAAGTGCATGTTTAATCAGTGTTACCATTTCCTAGTGCACAAGTCACGTCACTATCCTTCCAACCCTCAGATGTGCCTTGTTGCTGAATTACTGAAGGCCTGAAGAATACCTTAATTAGCAGCAGCAGCTACAGATGCAGATGTGTGACATTACTATAATTATGCCAATAAACAAAATTTTCTCATTTTTAATGCAGTAACTGGTACTAGATAGAGGAATAAAATTCTCACTTTCTGCATGTGGAACTACCACATTTCAACCGGGAAAAGAGTCTTCGAATGGCTGGAAAGAAATAGTGTAAAATTTCATCAGATAGGAAATTCATGAAAAAATAACCATAAACATTAGCATTTTTGTGAGATGTGATTCAGCATATATAAAAGGCTAAAAGTATTCTAAGATAAAAATAGAACCTATTTATAGTGTGACTCATTACCTGCAGAGGCTATGAATTTATAACCAAATAGTTATAGTGAAATTTACCATGGATTACCCAGCCCTTCAGGAGATACTGAAAACATTTGCCATCTTCAATATGAAGCCTGCCCAGGTTTTGTTCACTTTTTTCTCTGAATGTGAACAGAAGCTTTCCGTGAAGAGAAAAGCTTCATTCATCAATATTACGGACTAAAGCAGCATATCTGATAACACTTTATTCCTGATAATGATGTAAGGTAACAAACATTTCCTTTTTAATTATTTTAAAACCAACAATCAGTAACTCCATTATTTTAAACTAAAATACACAATAGTATTTAATCAGAGGAAATAAATATTTTATCAAGAAGAGATAAAGAACTATTATTTTAATGTTTTTTCAAAATATTGGCAAAACAATTAATTTCAGTACTGGAATATTCTAAAACTAATGATACAATTTTCACAAATCATCAAAGGAAAAAAATTTAAATCCTCATCCTGCCCAACCCCCCAAAAAAGGCTGCTTTAAAAAGAAGTCTACGCTACAAACTCATCAAATTGTATACACTAAATATGTGTAGTTTTTTGGTATATCAATCATACCTGAATACAGCTGTAAAAAAAAGGAAATCCTATGCTTATGTGTAAATGATAAACAGACATAAAAAGCAGTTCACATTAAATATGTAGTAGGCCTAGCCAGATGCATATGGAAAAAAATTTAAATATATTTACAGCTACTAAATACAGAACATAATATATAAATGGCCGAGTCCAACATGTACTGTTTCATTACATTTTCCATTATTTTGTCCAACTGTTAAAATGATAACAGATTTTAAATTCTATTAAAATACACTCATTTCTATCATCTTCCAGCATGTTAACAGACTAAAGCAGAACTGTACACTGAAAAATTAAGCAAGAAATGCAACAAGTATAATAAATGTAATTATTAGCTCTCTATATAGTTCAAAGCTTCTTTTCCTAGGGATTTGTTTCATAATCACTTTCTTTTTTCTCTAGATGAAGACATTTTTCTGGGAAAATGGGTACTTCCATCATCACTACAGACAAGCAAGTAGAGAAAGAAGAATCTATTTTGAACATGTTAGGCGTAATTGAAGAGTAACCCAACTTCTTGGTGACTGTTTTCGTGTATATCTACACCACACTCTGACCGGATTGCATACAAGGTAAATCCCACTCTAGTGAGAATGATTTCTAAGACTACCCTTTAAAGGCACATTTGCAGAAGATTATGACATACATTCCAGGGTGACTATAAAATGCTTCCAGCTTAACAAATCAAATTATAACAAGGAAAGTAGGCTAAATTTAACTTCACACAGGGAAAAAAACAAGGAGGACAAAGCAATGAATATGGACAATAAAGATTTACTGCCCCTAAACATATAAGATGTGGTGAAATATACAAGGCACAAAAGCAACAATGGCACGGACATTTTTCTAAGAGTACATATTAAATACACATTAATTACAATCAAACTGCATTTAAATTTAAGTTTTCCTTAGCCCTTAATAATCGACCTAAATATAGGCAAGGGAAATTTAGTGTGAGAAAGAAGACTAAGAAAATCTTCAGGAAAATAAATTTTTATAGCATTAATAAACACTGAATATTTTCAAAATTGTCCTTCTTTCTAATTATACTTAATATCTCAGAAGAAATAAAGGCTTTATCATGATTTTCTGATAGTTAAGTAATTGTAACTGTAAGACTACATAGAAAAGTTAACTTTTGTGTTTCAAGTGTTGACTATTTCTCTGATAAATTTCAGTAATATAAAATAGGAGGCGAGGCTCGTCTAAGTACAAAAACCTCAACTCAATCTAATAAAATAATACTATTTGTTTAGGGCATATTAATTTGAGGGATTCATAAACTAATGTGAAAATTAAACGCGTTATTCAAATATTTCATTTTCAATTCAAGAAATCTATCCACTCTTACTCTGCATCTTAATTTGAAATATACACCCTAATCACCCTATTGAAACAAATTATTCAGAGATTCTTGAATCACGTTTCTATAAATTATCACCCTTTAAAATAATTTAATAGTAAAACTAAATTCAAATTTATCTGTAATCAGTGTCCCTACAAGCGACATCATTAATGTGTGTATCACTGTAAGATAATCATGTAACAAATGTATTTGCCCACTCAATCTATTCAAAGGATAATTCAATTTTTAGTACTGATAAAGTAATTATAACTATAATTCTCCCTAGTCCCAAACTGTAACTTTTTCCTCTGGCAAATCAACAATTTTAGAAATTCTACTTGAACAAAATACAGTTTTTAGAAAAAAGCCTGAAATAAACACTGAGTACAGTAAAGTAATAGAGACAGAATTTTTCCAACTAGAATAATCTTAAGTACTCACTTAAATGCAACTCAATAAACAAACCAAAATATTCTCTGATAATATACATTTAAAAAACAAAACACTGCCCTGACATTAAGATCCTTGCAAATGAGACTATTGGAAGGATATTCTAAGCGAGCTAAAGTCATCAATAATATTTGTTCATTAATAAAACATTAGTCATAGCTATTTTACTGCAGAACTACATTAATAATTCCATAATATGTAGATGCTATAGTGGAAACATCAATGAGTAGTTTTATACAAATACTTTGACACCAACCATTTTTGTATTTAATGATTTATACACAATTTTTCATTTCCCTTTCAATTTTTCCATTACTAAATTTATTGAATTTATATACCTCTCAAAGCATTAGCCAAAAATCTGTTTCAGGGATTCATGTCAACCCTAGATATGGCCCAAAAGAATTATATACAAGGAAATCCACATCAAAGAGTCAAAGAGTTCTGGCAGAAGTTCAAAGTATTTTTATACAAGTCAGAGCCAACTTGCTCTATCCAGCTGGAAGGGTATTCTATAGAAGAAAAGAAAGAAAGGAAAGGCAGGAAAGAAAGAGGCAACCTTTTATAGTTTCTCACGTAAACCTAATTGTTTTTGTCACTGTCCTTTTTAGGGTCTTTTTCTTTAAAAAAGTATTCCATGATTGACCATAAAAACATCTAGTTTGCGTAATATTTAATTATATAATGGAAAAACAACTGCCATAAATAAATTTGGAAACACAACTAAACTCTTAAGAGCGCACAAGTTGTTATGGTCAATCTGGTAGGTAGGAAGAATCTGATTAAGAAAGTTTATACTGTAATCGGATTGCAATGTGAGGTGACAATTTAAGCATTGGGTACACTAGCAACTAACAGGAAAGAAAGGACTCCTCTACTTTGGGTAATCAAGGACCCTATTACTGACATGTCTGAGATGTTAAGTAATAATTATGCTTACAAATCTGTACAAATCAGAGCAACTGAAAACCTATCTAAAATTTTAATTTCAGCAACTTCTCCTACCCTTATAAAATTTACCAGTCATAATTATTTAACAGATACAGTGATGTATCCCATACTAAAGATAAGGTCCACATGGCATGCTCTTGACAAATATGAAAATTCTAAATAAAAACAACTAACATTTGTTACTGTGCACTTACATTCTAGACACTCTGAATGGCTATTAACATGCTCAAAATTTTGGCACTCTATACTCTCTCACCAAGAATGAAATGGCATATAGGCCCTGACAGTATCTTGTTAGCAAACCATACACAGAAATAAATACATTAAATATAAGCAAGTGTTTCACATTTTATTTGAAATGCCCAGTTAATGCTTAAAAAAAAAAAATTAGAGCCATATTATAACACAGTTTGGGACAAAAGTAAAGTGGTACGTTACTCTACTTAATAGAAGAATCTTTTACAATTTCCACCCATTTCTCGCAGACTTTTTATTTTAAAAAGTACAAAGAAATGGCATATTATAATTCTAGAGTTTCAAATGAACTATTACTGTGAAAACTATAAATAAGGATATGCAGTTAAGTACTGTGTGTTATGACAGGTCAATAATTTTTAATTATTTGTTTCTCAGGCAATGTGTATCAACGAAATAAGAAAAATAACTATTTTTATAAGTGATAACAAAATTATGTATTTTCTATTGGTATCAAACCTTACCTTTTCATGTAATAGCACGAACATAATTTCTAAACCCTCAAACAATAGGTCCTCCTTAATTCGGTGCCCTGAAACCTAGCAAGATGGCCAGCCTTCCAATTGCACATTTTCTTTGAACCAACTATTAAGTAATAACTTTTGGATTTAACAAATGTGGTCATAAGACATTTGTCATAACAACATTAATTTTACTCTCAAATAGTCGACTCACACAATTAAACTTAAATACTGACCTTTTAAGAACATATCTAAAGGTAACATGTAACAATAACAGCTTCAAACACACAAAATACAGTGTGAAGAAAATCAGATTGTGTAAATCAAAGCTTGCAGTAATGGTTTTTTTTTTGCACTATAGCTGGTTATGGAACTGCCAAACCAGTATTAGGAAAATGAAAAAATTTTAATCCTAGCAAATAAATTATCATTTAGCTAAGACAAGCCACCAAATTAGCAGATCTTTTATAATTTTCCCAGTAAAAAAGTCCTGTGCTTGCTTTCTCATTTTTACCTTCCTCTAACATGTGAATAAATGTGGATTTATTCATTTTTCCTTTTCATACTGACAAAATCCACTTATATCTTGCTTTTAAATTTGAAAATAAGTTTAATAACTACCATGATTAATAATTACCATGTTACTGCTAAACAATTAAACTCGGGCAACTAAATAAATTTCTCTAGATTTCATTTTTTCATTTGTTCTGTCCTAATCTGTAAATTGCCAGGGATTAACTAGGATAACTCTAATTTCCCTTTCTACTGTGAAAGTATATTCATCTCCTCACTATGAAACTACCACTAAAAAGGTAAAAATTTGTAACATTTTATGGATTTTTACTATACCCCACTAAGTTAATGGCAAGTAATTTAATGTGGGATGAGACCTAGTGCGCCATTTTCTGAAAAAAGAAACATACCATCTTTCAAAACGGGAGTGAGATGAGGTGAGGGGCTCTAAAGTAACACTCTGCCTCTTAACTTTAACATTCAAATACTATTACTAAATATTTCTAACAATGAAACAGGAACACCTTCTAGTGGCCACTGGGGTAACTGCAGGCTTACTAAACAGTATAATGATCCCTGGCCTACAAATGCAGCTTCTGAAATACCATGGATGTGACAAGTGGAAGCCAAAATGTTGAGAGAGGAATTAAATGAATACATACTTTATATAAAGACTGCCCTATCTACCTAAGAAATCACTCACGAAAATAACTACTTTCTCTCTTCATGGGATTTTTATCACTTTTTAAGAATGATACTGAAGATAAAATAAACTAATATAAATTTATAATTCACTAATTTATTTCAGCTACCTACCTCGAAGCTGTGGCTTCAAATTTACTATTTGACTGTTTTTCTCCACACCATTTTTTATAAAACTTTCTTTTCTTGAGACAGGATCGTGCTCTGTCATCCTAGGTAAAATGCGCCGACATCATCATAGCTCACTGCAACTCCAAACTCCTGGGCTCAAGCAATCCTCCTACCTCAGCCTCCCAAGCAGCTGGGAATACAGATGTGTGCACCACCACGTCTGGCTAATTTTTCTATTTTTTGCAGAGATGGGGGGGTCTTGCTCTTGCTTAGGCTGGTCTTGAACTCCTGACCTCAAGCAATCCTGCTGCCTTGGCCTCCCAAAGTGCTAGGATTACAGGCATGAGCCGCTGAGCCCAGCCCAACTTTCTTAATTACTGACTTACCTTACTGAATTAAGTTCTTTGAAGAAAAGTACAAAAAAATTATATTTTAAAAATTACTAGTTTGTTACATGTATTTGGACAACCCAGAGTCACGTTACTGATTTCACATTTATCCAAAGTGCAAAACCCAACAAGAACATTAACAGATATCTTATTAGTTTTTTAAAAAACCTATTAATAAAAAGCATCAAACTTACTAATCTATTAATATTTTAAGTAACTGGGACCATGCTGCTAACCTTTGATAAACCTGATTAATTTAGCTTAAGTACAAAGATTTATATTGCTGCCTTGATGCCAAACACTTTTAAAAGTCTTTCATTTACATAACAGGCTTCTAAATTTCCCTTTGCACCCATTTCCAGGCCTACAAAAAGAGGCTAACATAGGAAAAGGTTATAGTAGCTAAGCTACTATTAAATCATTAAAATTTTTGCTAGACACATAGTGAATTCACAAACAATGAAATATCAGGAATTCATCCTAATGATATTAAATCTGTATGAAGCTCTACATACACAAATGTTCCTAAAAGCATTTAATTATCCGAAGTTTTACAAACAAAAGCAATAATCTAAAATTAACAAACTGGCTAAATAATGGCATAGCCATTATTATATAAGTAAAAAGGTTGTTAGAGAATTATTTAATAACTAAATATGCTTAATAATTAAATCACTAAATGTAATCAGTGCCTATCTCTGGAGAACAGGATCAGTGTCTCAGGCACAGAAACTTTCCCCTAGGGAACTGATATGCTCCCTTTATTCTGGTAATATTTTTGCAACTGAAAATATTCTCTTTTTATCTCTGGTGCAAGGATGTTCAGAGCTAAATGTGAAGACCAATTTTATGTGCGATTATTATTGATCCTTATGGCCAGTACAGTATTATCATTTAAAATGTTTAGGCCAATTTTTAAACTTCTGTCAAAATAAAATTGATTTTACCAACCTGCTACAGAGTCAGCTCTCTAAATGAGAACTTGAAGGTTTTATTAAAATGAGGAGCAGACTCTTGTATTCCTACCATTC
This sequence comes from Indri indri, assembly GCA_004363605.1. Taxonomy (NCBI): domain Eukaryota; kingdom Metazoa; phylum Chordata; class Mammalia; order Primates; family Indriidae; genus Indri; species Indri indri. The sequence continues at coordinate 30,871 of RJWJ010013439.1, read as the reverse complement.
CTTTAACAGTCATTAGGAAGAAAAGTTTAAAGATTACAAAACTGCCCAGGCACAGTGGCTCATGTCGGTAATCCCAGCACTTTGGGAGGCCAAGGCAAGAGGAATACTTGAGCCCAGGAGTTCGAGTCCAGCCTGGCAATAACAAGATCCCGGTTCCATGAAAAAATAAAAATAAAAATAAAAAAATTAGCCAGGCATGGTGGTGCCTGCCGATAGTCCCAACTACTGAGGAGGCTGAGGCAGGAGGATTACTTAAGCCTAGGAGTTGAAGGCTGCATTGAGCTACAATAATACCACCGCACTCTACCCCAGGCAAAAGAGCAAGACCTTGTCTCAAAAAAACATTACAAAGCTTCAAGCACCTAACTTATACTTGGATGGAACTACGGAGCTAGAAAAGAAGGGCAAAAGGGGGATGGAGTGATGGTAAGAAAGCACATTTGACAGTTAAAGGTTAATGGCAGACCAATCTTTGAACTGAAAGCAAGACACAAAGTATTAAGTTTCTATATTTTCTTGTCTTCCTTACCAATCACTTAAAAATATGTAATGGAAAGAGAATGTGTACTATTTTACCATAGGTCTCAAAAGAGTCTAATACACTAGGTTTGTGTTTTTGTATAACACGTGTTAGCAATGTGGGCAAACCATCCTTTGAATATAATGTCTCAAGCAAAATTACTGGCTCTCTTCTCACACTTAAAAACCAACTTGTAGAATATTCTAAAAAATAAATGGTTTGTACTCTGTTAAAACATCATTATGAAAGACACAGACAGACTTGAATTGTTCCAGATTACAGGAGAATAAACAGACTTGACAACTAAATAAAGTAAAAAAGATTCTGGAATGGATCTGTAATCTACCCCAACCCCAAAATTGCCAAAAATAATATTAGATAAACGGCAAATTTGGCAAATGGACTTTTAATTTTCCAAAATATTAATTTTACCAAGTTTAAAGAAGACTCTGGCTAGATAATTTGGATTTTAAAATGCCACTGAAAAAATTAATTATAAACATTTTAACCAAAACTGGTAATATATAAAAAACTTATATTTACTTATATAATATTAAGCCATATATTCCTGAAAACAATTCATATTTAGAATATTCTAAATAGCTATACTTAATATACCTTGTTTCTCACAAACTAAAGGTCAGAATATATCCCCAAATCCAGAATAATTTTATTAAAAATGTCATTTAAGAGGTATGCTGCCATCTAGCTTACTTATGACAAATAAACTAATCATTTATATTAATTTATCTTAAAGCATATTTCAGAATAAATTTTTGTTATCATATTTAAATATAAATGTTATCAATTAAAATAATACCACTGGACAAGGTACCAGATTAAAGCACATCTAAAGTTTGGGCAAAGAAATTTCTTTTTTCTAGGAAAACAGTGAGTCAAAAAGGAAACATCAAACTCTGATCTGTCACATTAAATTTCTAAAATAGTTCCAAAGAGACTGAGAAGCCTGAGAAAAAGACATGCATCTTAGTACAATCATATTTACCCATCTAGGTTTTACTGTATTTAACTGCTTCGCAACAGTTTTGAGATCCTCAGTCTAACAGTCCAAGGGACTGGACTGTCCTCCCCTCCAAAAAGTTGTTTGCAAATAGAAAGTTATAATATTCCGTGATGAAAGACAGCATACTTCAGAAAAAGGGCGGGCGGGAGGGCGTTTACTTAATTTACAGATTGCAGCCATGTGGTCACGCACTGGGGTTCCCAGTCTTCTCAAGTATGAGGTCCTTTTTATAGCTTTGTAAAAAATCTTGTGAAACTTCATATGCTAATAGCTGTATTTCTAATATCCATTGGTTGATTAACTATAACTACCAAAAGCTGTGGGATACACTAAGTTGTACTTCTTGTATTCATTGGTTGACTGAGTATATAACCACTAAAAATAAATAAACCAGTTCCAAGAAATAATATCTAAGTCTCTGCAATTCCATCTAGTTACCAAAAATCACAGCTTATTTATTAACATATACACCTTCCCAGAAAGTACACTTACATGAATAGCGATTATTTTAAATATTATGTAAATAATATTGGATTTCCCTTTCAACCCTGAACCATAAAGATAAAAGTTCAGTGTTATACAACTGTGAATTTCAGAACAAGAGAGAAATTTAAAATATTTGGGTAGGTCATAGGTCTTGAAAGTAAAAGGATTAATAAAATAATATTTTAATGATGAGGAAGTGAGAAAAAGAGAAATCTATCTCATCCTGTTCTATTGTTCTATATAATCTAAATTTTACATAGTCTTAAATATTTTACTTAATCAAAAAGTACATTTTGCATTGGACATATACTTTTTTAAAAAGACCAATCTGATATATATCTAACAGGTCAATCCAAATAAAAAAATCAACCTAAAAAATAAATCACCCCAATACTTTTATGAAGGAGTTTGAGAAGGACTAGGAAATGGTGTCTTTGAAGCACAATCATCTCCATAATAGTGGGGAATATGGGCAGTAATTCCTTTTCAAATATGAAGACTTTTTCCAACCATCCAACTGTGCAACTTAGCTGCTACCAACCACCAGACTACTTCAAGATTCATTCTGACTAGTTTCCTTACCTATTCTTCCTTAATAAATTAATGAAATGCATAAATAATTATTTTCATGAGTAAGAATATAAATAAAGGCAGAGATAAGGATAAGAGTAACAGCCAGGTGAAATAATAAAAAATAAACCTAACGTTCCTGGCAAAAAGAAGTAGATAATAACTGCTTGTTTTTCTTGGCAATATCTATATATTTCAGGGTCTCTAAAGAAAACATGTAACTTTCTATTCTTATTTAGGAAAAGAACATATTTTCTAGGTGATAACTTCACAACCAAGGAAATAATAAACCAGTTTCAATCAATTAAGTTGTATATTAGCAAAGTAAGTATCTACAGTACTTTCATCATGAAATTTTAAAAAATTAATCCTCTTATTATCAAGTACCTTTGGACCTGAATGATTTATTACCTATCTTTCCTCAAAAATTATAATTGTCTGCAATTTTATAGCATTTGACAAAAACATTAAAAACATATAGAAGTTCAACCATATTCAGATCAGAATATTGTCATGATGTTGTTAGCTTTTGTCCTATCATTTTCAGTTACAGGATATTAAAAATATATGTATATGTTTTCACACAATACAAAGGAACGATGAAAACTTTTATTCTGTGCTCTAAAACAAATGATAACATTGAATCAAGGGCACCAAAAGAACAATTAAATATTTTCAGAATAATTTTAAAGAAATAAATCCATGAAGAATTTTAAGTGAACATTATTTAAACTAATAATGACAAAGTAAGTCAACAAAAATATTCATCCACAAAGATATTTCAAAGGACTAATTGTTTACCTGAATCGTTTCGTAGGTAAGATGACATAGCTGGGATGAGGCAGGACTGACTAAGAAGCTCTAGAAGTACAGAAGGAAGGGCATTACTGTTCTGTCCTCTACTCTCATGAGATGACTGAGCTTCTCCATTTACCACACCACTCATAGGATTGATGTAACTGGCAAGAACCTAAAAATAAAAATTGTTGAAATTAAATTAGATTCTATTTCACATACTTTAAGAGTCTAGTTCAGGTTTCCGTAGTGTAGCGGTTATCACGTTCGCCTTACACATACTTTAAGAGTCTATATTTTAGGTTAGACATTCAATCTGAATACTAAGAGTACATATTTACTATTAAATATTTAATCAATGTCTCACACTATGTTTTGAAAATAAGACTTTGTTCAAATTTTCAAAAGAGAAGGATCCGTTTTGCCCAAGAGTGTTGCTTACAAAGGATGGTGCCACTGTACATGACCAGACATACAAAAACAATCCATCTAAGGACATGAACTTAAAAACTCAGAAGCAACTCTAATATTATTTACAATAATATTTTATTGTATAAATTCAGTTCGTAGTTTGAGGGTAATGAAACCTTAGAACTTTTTTTCTCTCATTTTGAGACACAGTCACCCAGGCTGGAACACGGTGGAGCAATCACAGCTCAGTACAACCTCAAACTCCTGGTTTCAAGCCATCCTCCTGTCTCTGCCTCCCAAATAGCTGGGACTACATACAGGCACATGCCATCACTCTTGGCTCATTTTTAAATTTTTTTGTAGAGATGAGGTCTCGCTATGTTGTTCAGACTGGTCTCGAACTCCTGACCTCAAGTGGTGACCCCTCAGCCTCAGCCTCCCAAAGTGCTGGGATTACAGGCGTGAGCCACCATGTCCAGCCAAGATTAGAACTTTATACTAGAATGAACATTATCATGCTAGAATTGCAGAAGATAACGCTCAAGGGCTTGACCAACTTCAATTAATTGATGCAGGAACCAAAGGTAAACTTTTTGTTAAGCATCTCTCCTCATTTCTGTGGTATACAGACTTTTTATACTAGTCCCATTTGCCTGATTCTAGAAACTTGACAATATCGACTTTACAAATATACCTGCAGAAGACACGTAACATGTTCCTCTTCCAGCCTTTGTTTAGTTAAGGCTTGCTCCACATCCCACCCAGAAGCTGTAGACCCTGTTCCAAAGCCAGTCCCTTTGGCCCAATATAGCTGTTGTTCTTCTGTTGATGTAGGGTTATGAGAGCTTGACACTTGTGGCTTATAAAAACAAAAGTTAAAAATTTATCACTATTTGGTTTTATTTACCTTCAGGAACATTTATCACTAGAAATGTAAAATAGTTCAGCTACTATGAAAAACAATTTGCTGGTTCCTCAAGAAATTGAGCATGAATTACAATGTGACCCAGCAATTCCACTCCTATACACACACACACACATACACCCCTGAAAGAAATAAAAACTGGTACTAAAACAAGTATATAGGCATGTTCATAGTAGCTCTATTCAAAACAGCTGAAAGATGGAAACAGCCCATACACCCACCACCAATGGATTAATGAATAAACAAATACAATGGAATATTATTCGGCCATAAGAAGAAATGAAGTACTGATACATGCTACCAGGATGAACCTCGAAAACATTATGCTAAATAAAAGATGACAACACAGAACATATCATATTATATAATTCCATTCATATGAAACACCCAGAATAGAGACAGAATGCAAATTGGTAGTTGCAGGAGCTGGAGGAAGGGGTAAATGGAGAGCAACTGCTTATATTTAAGAACAATTAATTAATTAATTAAAAATATTTATCAGGAAAAGAAGGGTAAACCACCTTAAAGCCTAAAGAGTCAACAATTCAAAATTAAATAGAGAAATCAGTGAAAGGAACAGGGATATGAACCAGATCCTTTCAGGGTAAATCTAGTAAAAGGATATCTCAGGAGAATTCCATCAAAGTGTCATACATGTTTTCAATTAGAATAAAACAGATTCCATTTCTAGAAGGAGTAATATTCAATTTCTTTCTTATGAATGTGAGATGTACAAATATCTCTTGGGAATAGAGGAAATATTAAAAATGAAAATGGTGTGGAAACAGAAAAAATAACTGTGAGCCACTGGTTTAATAATATAGCCTTAACCTCTGTAAAGGTGAAGTCTTAATTAATAATTTATGTGCAGGTCTGTGTAATTCTGGAACGAGAATCTTTCTTTAAAGAATTTTTGTTAAATTTAACATAATACATACATATCCTCAAAATATTTGCAATTAAATGTTAGTTTTAAAGGTAACTCACAAGCAACATGCCAATGCTTTTTGTTTCTTTTAATGGAAATATTTTCTAAGGAAAAATATTATCTTGAAATAGTACTTTTATAAATTGACATATATAGTATTATGTATCTATGACTGGTGAAATTCCAACTTCCACATTTTAGAAGATAAGCTGTTAAGTCATCAAAATTTCATTACCATATAAACATTTACTAGTAGCATAATCAGTGTTATTAATTTTAAAAAGCTATTTCAAAAACATGTCTTAACATGAAGTATAATACACATACAAAAAGAGCACAAAACAAATATGTAATGTTTAATGAATTAACACAATGCAAATATCTATTTAACCATTCAGGTCAAGAATTAGAACACTGCACGCCAGAAATTTCCCTCATTCCATATTCTATTTGTCACACCCTTATTACTCTAACAAGCTAAGTATAATCCTCATTTTTATAATCATTACTTCCTTAATTTTCTTTATAATTTTATCACCTATGCATGAAACCCCAGTTGCTATAGTTTAGTTTTTTCTAATTTTTCAACGTTACATCAATGGAATCATTTTGTGTGTATTCCTTTATGTCTGGCATTTAGCTGTGTTTGTGAGATTCATCAATGCTATCGTGTGCAGTTGGTTACAGTTGTTCACTTTCATTACTTTATAGTAGTATTCCATCACACGGTAGACCACAATTTATTTATCTATTCTACTGTTTTTTTCCATTATTTCTTTTATCCATTCTATCGTTTTTACAGTATCGCAAATTTTGATGGGCCCAACATTTGGTACTGCTGCTTTATGAAATTTTAGACATTCTGACGGTGTGTACTCCTAGCACGTTAAAGTTTTCATTTGTACTTTTCTGACAACTAATGGAGAACACCTTTTCACATCTATTGGATATTTAGATTGCTTTTTGTAAAGTGCCCATTCAAGTCTCTCACCCATTTTTCTACTGGGTTGTTGGCCTTTGCCTTTTTGAAACTCTTTATATGGTCTGGATATAAGTTCTTTACCTGATGTATCTATTTATCAATCTATCTATTAATATCTCACAAATAGTCTCCCATTCTGTGGCTTGCCTTTTTTTTTTTTTTTTTTTTTGAGGCAGAGTCTTGCTCTGTCACCTGGGCTAGAGTGCCGTGGCGTGAGCCTACGTCACTGCGACCTCAAGCACCTGGGCTCAAGTGATTCTCCTGCCCCAGCCTCCCGAGTAGCTGCAGTTACAGGTGCACGCCACCACTCCCGGCTAATTTTTCTATTTTTAGTAGAGACAGGGTCTCACTCTTGCTCAGGCTGGTCTTGAACTCCTGACTTCAAGCAATCCTCCCACCTTGGCCTCCCGGAGTGCTCGGATTACAGGTGTAAGCCACCACGCCCAGCCTTGTGGCTTGCCTTTTCACTCTAATAGTATTTTTGATGAAAAGAAGTTCTTAATTTTAATGTAATTGCTTTTTTTTTTCTTTTTACCAATTTTTTCCTTTTGGGTTAGTGCTTTATTTTTTGGGGTATCCTATTCAAAATATCTTCATCTACTCCAAGATCATAAAGGTATTTGCCTTTTACCATTTTACAAAAAAAATTTTTGCAAATGGGTATTGTATATATTTTTATACATTGTATACATTTAGATCTATCATTCACTTAGAAGTAATTTTGCATATAGAGCACAGTAAGTTTAAAGATTCATTTTTGTTCCACACAGATACCAAATTGACCTATCACTATTCATTGATAATACCATACTTAATTCATAATGTTGCATAGTCACATGTCATATATTAGGTAATCATACATACATGGGTTTGATTCTCTGTTGTTTGTTAGACTTCTACCTATCCTTTGACTACTAGCACTATAGCTTAACAATAAATAAATTCAAAACCATTAAGGTTCAAATATTTTGGAAACATCGGATTAAAAAACGCCTTATTAAAATAAAAAATTATCTTTATTTTTATAAACACAATCAAATCATATAGAAATAATGAGGAGTTTTTTCCGTTTTTATTTTCCCTGTGTTACTGTACTGGCTAGGACCTCCCATTCCATAGTATTATTCTCTAAAGTACAATAAAGGAAAGGAAGAAGGATACAGCATAAATTCAGCATGTCTTGGTAAATGGGAAAGTTTATAATACTCTTAAATCTTTTCTGTTTTTCAAGTAGATGAGTTAATCTGTGGTTTTATGCCTAGAGAAAACAATTAATTTAACGTTTCTCTTTCAAATACCCTTTCAGGTATAAAAAAGGGAACATCCCAGTCTCTGAAATACTAATTCCTTTAGAAAAAAACTTTATTCTGCACTCTATGAATTAAATTTACTTTTCATAACCAAGAGAATTACAATTGAACCTACCTCTGCCTGATTGAGGCTAGTGTTTGGAACTCGTGGGGCATGGTGGCTCAGAGCAGAGAGACAGACAAGAATGAGGTGTAGGGCTCCAATTTCCAATGCCATCCGCCTTAGAAGCACACCATCGTCAGTTGTCAAAGGTGTACTGCTAAACAAGCTACGAAGGACATGGAAAGGAAGGGTTGGAAGCACATTGGCTGATGGAGATTGCAGAATATGACCTAGAGTGAAAAGAGAAGAGGACTCAAAATTTAAAAAAATATTTAAAAACACAAAGGATTACAAATTAGTAACAACAGTGTAACGTAAAATTGTATCACTAAATTTATTGTAAAACAACCCAAACACCACAAATAGAACAGTAATATCTTAAAATCTAATCACATATAGTGCCAGGAAAAGCTTTGTAAGATACAGTATACGGAACTCCAAAACAAGGTTGAAATATAAACATACGATAATAGCTATAAGATTATATCAGTTCTCCACATATATGTTATTACAAACTAGTATTTAAAATAAAACTTGAACACTAAAAAAGAAGCATAAAAAGTTTAACTTTTAAGAAAGTAACTGCTTGCCTTGGGAGTAGTTTTAACCATGAACAGATATTGAATGAGTGAAACTATTTTTCTAAGATACAGTTTTCGACTATGTTCTAATCAGAAATGAGTATTAAATGCAAAGGAAACAACACTACATGAATGGTGGATGAGACAACTATTACAGCAACAGATATCATAATTATGCTTTTTAATGAATATTCATTGTATATTCACTAAAAAAAATTTGAAATGGTATAAAGGCAATTCTTTTTCCTTTTCTGCTTAGGGTTACACCTATTATCTGTCTAGTAATAGACTGTTAAAATATAATGGTTCTCAATACGCATGGCATGTTTGTATCAAAATATTACATGTACCCCATAAATATGAACTATTATGTAAATTTTAAAAATACAATGGTTCTTACCACTCTATCTCCTTAAAATAAAATATCCTATCAAGTAATTAGAAATTCCTGATCTACTAAAATAAATAAAGTTGGCCCTTGAACAACATAGGTTTCAACTGCGTGGCTTCACTTATACACAGATTTTTTTCCAAACAAATGTCATGGAAAATACAGTACTTGTGGGATACAAAACCCACGTACATGGACGGCCAACTGTCCATATACATGGGTTTTAATATGTGGGACTTTAATATGCGTGGATTTTGGTACATGCGAGTGGATCTGAAACTAATCCCCCATGTATACTAAAGGACAACCATAAATACAATTTATACATGAACCAAACAACCAAGACTATTAAGGAGAACTTGGAATCTAATAAAAATTATTGCAAAAGCATATAAAAAATGTCAACATTTATGAAGGATTCCATCATTATGAAAATACAAAAGAAAAAACATGTACTTTGAGTATTTGATAGCTTTAGACTTTCAAGATCCACAAATAAATTTATACAGGTTTATTAGATTAAATATACTTTGTGGTACAGGGTTTAACACTATTCTTTCTAGACGGCATGTGAAAGAAATCAATTATAATCAAAACCATGGGATTTTAAAATAACATAAGAAAATAGTAATTTTCTTATTCATATTCACGGCATGGTCATTGACTGAACAAGAAATAAACCAAATGAAAATCTAATTGCTACGCTACTCCAATTATAATTTTTCCTTCTTTCTTTCCTTCTATTAAATAACAATGCCAACCCAATGAAAATAATCACCATAGCTTTCTATTATTCTTTGATGTTATTACATACATTACATATCATTACTTTCTAAGCCTGTTTTCTTTAATCTAAAGATTTACTTTCTTAAAAAACTATTCTCATCACATCACTAATTTGTTTAACACATTTTTAAAAATCTTGTTTATTTTTAAAATAAAATCTAACATTCTTAATAAACTTTTCCATAATCTGTTACTAATTTCAGCTTTTAAAATGAGCTCTTAGTGCTTCCTTTTATGCAAATTTTCATCAGCTAACTTATCCCTTCTCATATATTCTGAACCTCCAAACACTGCTCACATCATTCCTTCCTTATGAAATAACTCATCCCAACCTAAATCTATCATACAAGGCCATACTAAAAAACTACTATGCCACTGATTTCATATCGCTGGCTAATAAAGAAATAATCTCACACTTGTGAGCCTCCATAACACTGCACTCAAGTGTGTGCAAGGCTTTTTATAATTTGCTAAGTCAATATGTTTACATACATTCCTCGTTATCAGTGGAGGACATTAGCTACTTGAGGGCAGATCTAAATACTTGCTTCAAGTTTAAATCCCTCCACTGATACCCAGCAGTTTTGTAAGCACTCAGTAAATACTTTCTGAATGAATACAGAAATGAAAATGAAGATTCTTTAGGTTCTATTATGTCTAGTACTGGAAATGAGCTACCAACAAATCACCTAATAGCTTAACTATGAAAGAAATAAATGACGAATAACAGGCAATGATCTGGACTTTACACAACCTACTTAAGTATGTGTTAAAAAATTTAATTAGCAACACCAGACACTTACTTCCTTCCCCATCATCTGTGACTCCCAATACCAATCGAAGAAGGCACTGGGCATGTTTTCTCTCTTTCAGTAGCACTTCGGCATATCCCGGAAGACGAAGAAATAATCCAAAAGCAGCCAAAGAATGGGCAGGTATGGGAGACATGGTCTGTACTGCTGACTTGATAGGTGGAGGTTCAGCTGCAATTGTTTCTGGTGCTTCATAAACTAACTCCCCTGACTGCTCGATTGTCACCCATTCAAACTGATCACTATCCTTTGGCTTCTCCTGAGTGGTAGATGTTACAACTGGAGCACTCACCTTAAAAACAAACAAACAAAAAAAACAGTGTTTGCTTGGCTATTTGCATGTTCTACTATCAGGTTCAAGTTAAAGACTTGACTTCACTATCTCTTTAAAATATAGAAAAATAAGGATTAATAAAAATACTTGCTTTAAAAAACAAGCTTCTAAACATCAGGAAGCACATGATGTCATGAGTATGGCAGTGCCTGCCAACTATATTTATGTTAAAGTTATTATTTTCCCCTTTATATAATTAGTTAAGTATCTGTAGACAGATTCTTTGAGATTATTTAAATAGCTTCTCGCCAAACTTTGATTCATTAGTACTGTATTTTTACCTGTTTTTTTATTTTATTTATTTTGAGACAGGTTCTTGCTCTGTTGCACAAGCTGGAGTGCAGTGCTGCAATCACAGCTCACTGTAACCTCGAACTCCTGGGCTCAAGTGATCCTCTTGCCTCAGCCTCTCGAGTGTCTGGGACTACACGTGCACACCACCACGCCCAGCTAATTTTTTAATTTTTTTGTAGAGACAAAGTTTCACTATGCTACCCAGGCTGGTCTCAAACTCGCAGCCTTACAAGCAATTCTCCCACCTCAGTCTCCCAAAGTGCTGGGATTATAGGTGTGAGCCACCATGCCCATTCAATACTGCATTTTTATAATTCTTACCTGAAATAGTAATTGCTATGGTAGTTACCAAAGGGTGACTTCATAATTCTATCATTCCTTCTATATTTTTACTTGACACAGAAGTACAAGGAAAAACATTCCCTTCCTCCCCATCTATTTATGTATCCATTTATTAATTTTTTCTGTATGGCTTCTAATTTTATTCTATAAGTTATATTCCATTACTGTCATCATTTATTTTGATGTCCAAATGGAACTAGATGTGGTCACTGGAATCCCCTTAATGTAGTATCCTGCATCCTTTTAACATGTCTCCATCATTCTGAGTCTTCCTTTGCTTTCTAGAACAGCAAGACTCTAGGCTTATTTTGCATATTCCCGGCTCCAATCCTAGAATTTATTTCTCCAAGGAGCCCTCATTTCTTTTAGTGAAAAATTGTATTTAAAAATAAAGATATGGGATAGGGATGCACAAGTCACTAGGGGAAGCCTGCTTCCGGGCACTATCGGCAAACTAATATAGGAAATGCATGTATATACCTATGTATATGTGTGTGAGTGCATATATAGACATAATTTCCCTGTATTTTCAAAAATGTCAAGCCATGAAAGACAAATAAAGACAGCAGAATTGTTACAAAATAAAGGAGACTACAGAGAAAAGAAAACAAAAGTGTAATAAGTGATCCTGAATTGGATCCTGAACCACCACCACCACCCTCAAAACCATGTAAAAAAAAAATTGATTTTTTTTCTTTCGGCCCTAAAGAACATTAGTGGGACAACCGGCAAAATTTGAATAAGATGTGCACCTCCTGGTACTGTGTCAACATGAAATTCTGATTTGGATATCTGTACTGTGGCTGTTTAAGAGGTCTTTGCACTTAGGAATAAAGGTGCATCAGTCTAAAATTTAATAATTCAACAAAAAACTCTAATTCTAAACATGGATGTCACAGGAATTTTTCATTTTGTTTAGAAATCTTCTATTTCTCTTGTTCGGCCATAAATAATACATGTCACTAATTTGAAGTTCCCCACTCAAATATATAACTAAATGAACAGTAAGCTAATCACAGAGCTATCTCACCATTCATTTAAAAATCACCCCACAGAGTCAAATAGCATACATTTGAGTCATACATTTAAGGATCGTACCTAGAGAAGAATATATATTAATATACATGTGTGTAAAAGATATACTGAAGCAGATCCATATCTACATTAGATGCATTTGTATACTTAATAAAACAGTTGCAATTTTGATGCCAGCCAGATTTTGATTTACAGAGGTTTAGGCAAGAATCAGAGAATCTGAACTAGCCTAACTGTAAGAGCATGGGAATTCGAGGCACTTTTCACTTTCAATCCATTCCCATAACCATTTTCAGGTAAACTTTTAAAGTACTTTTACATTCATTATTTTATGCTGCACAAAAAGATAGTTTAGCACAAAAGTACCTACATAATAAATGAAATGGTACTTTGTTATAGAGAGGAAACCTTACCTTCTTGTTATCATTCAATTTTCTTAAAGATTATTTCTTAAATGATGTCACAAAATGAATATATTAAAAGCAAAAAGTAAAAACAAAAAGCTCTTGATTTATAATATACAAAATTTTTAATAAGAAATGTGAAAGACCTTGACCTCAGGAAAATCAGAAAATAACAAATTAAAACCACTACTATATATCGATTCCCACTCAACCATCACACTGGCAAAAATCTGTAAGTCTTATATTATACTATGATATGCATAAAATTCTTCAAAACAACTTTTTTCATTATAGCCAATAATTTGAAACAATGAAAATGCTAGTGAACATTAAGACTGATACATATACTATGATATAGTTATACAATATAGTATATTACAGCAGTAAAAATGAGAGCACTACAGGTTCAGGCATCCACAAGATTAACTTCAGGATAGAGATTCAGCAAAAGAAGCAAAATATAAAGAATGTAAACTGATATTTACATAAATGTCAAAAGTATCATTATTCAAACAGTACTGTTTTAGGATGTTTGTATTAAGACGGATTTAATATTTTAAACTATACATTTACACATACATTATATACATTTATATATATATTATTTCACAATAAAAAAGTCAAAATTGAAAAGGTATAAAAAAACCACTTTTTCTCAATTAACAACAAAGATTTAAATTTCTGATATGCTCAGATAAAACAGCTCAATTTCCCAAAGAAAAGATTCTATTAAGAATGTGCTCACTTTGAATAATGTTTAAAACACAAATAAGAGAAGTAAATTACTCTAAATTCAATGAATAGGATGTGACTTTATCAGAGGTTTTTAGGAATTATCATATTCCAACCATTTGGTGTCTTCTCTTTAATTCTATGTGACAACAAACTTCCTACTATTACTTATGACTGAAGACATGATATTTTTTCAGTCAAATGTTATAGTTTAATAACAAAAAATGGGCTTTAGTTTGAACTGCAGAAACATGGGATTAATGTAATTTCAAAAATCATAGCGATGGTAGTTAAAAATTAAAAGACTAAAAAAATCATAGATATGGTATTTAAAAATTAAAACAGACTAAAAAAAGTTTGATTACAATTTTGTGCAAGTGTGTACATACAATCACACATATCCACTTCTTGTGTAGGTTTTTGATAAGTTGTGTTTTTCAAAGAATTCATCCATTACATGTAAGTTGTCAAATTGCTGGCAAAAGTTGGTTATAATAGTCCCTTATTATTTTATTCTCTAGAAACTATTATAATGTGCTTGCTATCATATTGCCAATTTGTGTGGATTTCCCTTTTTCTTTAAGTTTTGACAGATTATCAGTTTTATTAAAAGTTTCGAAGAACAAAATCTTTGGCCTTCTTGTTTCTTTGTTTTTTTGTTTTACATTTAATTGATTCTGACTCTTTCTTTTAATTGGTCCTTGCTTCTTCTTCTGGGTTCATTTACTCTTTTCCTAGTTTTTCAGAATGGAAGGACACATCATTGATCTTAAATCTCTTTTTTTAATTTTAAGTATTTAAAGCTATAAAATTTCTCTCTACACACTGCTATAGCTATATCCCATGTCATGTTTGCATTACCATTTTAAAATATATTGTAATATATGGTGATATCTTCTTTCATCCAAGTATTACTCAGAACTGCACTGCTTAGTTTTTCTACATACCTATTGCTACTGATTCCTAATTTAACTCTGATGTGGTCAGAGTTGGAACAGATTTGGTTTGACTTCAATGCTTTAAAATTCACTGAGGCTTGTCTTTCTTGGTGAAGTTCTGCATACATTTGAACAGAAGTTCATCCTGCAATTGGTAAATACTGTGTTCTATAAATGTTGACTAGATCTGTATAGAAGTTTTGGCTTTTTACCCCCAAATCTCCTATATCCTTACTTTTATTTTCAATTACTGAGAGATAAATGCTATAATCTATAACTGAATAATAGATCTGCCTAATTCTCCTTCAATTCTATCAATTTCTGTTTCATGTACTTTTGGGCTATGGTATTAGATGCATACATATTTAGGATTGTTACAACTTCTGAATTAATCCTTTCATAGTGATTTAATGACCCTCTTTATTTCTTATATTTTCCATAATTTGACTCTGTCAATGATTAAAATAGCCACACTAGCTTTTTAAGGCTTTCAAGTTCATCTCTTAGAAAAAGCATATACTAGGGCTTTGCTTTTTTCTTTATTCTGATAAATTTTTGCTTTCTGAGTGTTTAGTATACTTATATTTAATATAGTTATACATATTGCTGGATTTAAGTAGAGTCTTCATAGATAACATCACAATTATTTTAAAGTAGTTGTCTGAAAATTCTAACATCAGTTTCACTGACTGATTTTACTGTTGACTATGGGTCACATTTTCTTATTTCTCTGTTTGGCTAGTGATTTTTTTTTATTATATACTCCACATTGTTGATGAGATGTTTCAACTCTTGATTCTAAAATCTTCTCTGGAGTGTGTCTTATTTTGTTTTAGCAGCCAGTTAAATTACTGGTGGATCACTCAGAACTTACAGAGGCATTTGTAATTTATGAGGAGAGTCCATTTTGATTGTGCTCTTATTTCTAAGGTAAATCCTTCATTAGGGGGACTTCTTTACTCTTAATGTTTGGCCCATTTGGAATTCCAATGGAAAAGCTAAGATTTTTACTTCTAACTTGGCAGGACTAACTCTTCAAATTCCGTCTTCCCCGTACGAGGCAGCGTCCTAAATCACCGCACAACTCTATCAGCATTCCAGCTCATGCTTGCCCCTGACACTCTTATCTGAATGTGACCTTATTTAGAAACAGGATCTTTGGAGATGTAATCAAGTTAAGATGAGGAAATGTTGGCTTGGGGAACCCTAAATCAAATGGCTGGTGTTCATATAAAAAGAGAGATACAGAGACACACAGTACCCACAGGGAAGATGGCCATATGAGATGTAGGCAGAAATTGGAGTGATGCAGCTACAAACCAATAAATGCCAAGAACTACTGCCAAGCAACAGAAGCCACTAAGAGGCTAGGAAAGATTCTTCCTTAGACCTTCAGAGGGAGCATGGCCCTGGCGACAACTTAATTTCAGACTTATAGCCTCCTGAATTGCAGAGAATAAATTTCTATTGTTTTAAAACACTCAGCGTGTGGTTTTATGTTACAGTAGCTCTAGAAAATGAATACAAGCACACACACAGAGTATACAAAATCAATGAGAATAATTGCCCTACTTCATTCAACAAACATAAAAGTGTTTGTATTTACAACTCTCCATGCATCACACTCCCCCCTCATTAATAAAAGTAGAAGAGAGCACAGGAAGCACACACATCAATGACAGCAACATTAAGAGATATGTGAATGGTTTAAATTAATACGGTTTTTAAACTACCTAAAATGGAAATGGCACCTAAGACAGGAATAAAAATTAAACAAGAAGACATATTTGGGTAGCAATATACACTATACTACTATTTTACTCTCTCATTTCCAATAATATCTACAATAAATATCACACCTAAAGATGCACAGAAACGAGAATACTAGTGTGTGCAACAACCATGAATTCAAGACAAATGCTACAGTTTGTCTTGAATTTGGCAAATGTGCTTGGTCTTCAACATTTGTTCAGTACCAATTAATTCTGATGGAGCTCTGTACAGGCTGACCTTTGAAAGATTTATACAATGCTAAAAGATTATAAAGGAAAGGGTACTTCCACAATGTTAATGAAAGTAAGTTAAAAAGCAAAAAAAAAAGAAGGGGGGGCTTTTTTAATGATATATTAAATTAGGAAATATTATCTTACCTGTTGAATTACTTCTGGATATAGCATGGGTAGTCTCTCTGCAATAAGAGCCAGTCCACCCATTCCCGCAAAAACTTGTAATGGCGACTGAATGGGACAGGTTTCCAGTAAAGATTCATCTAATATCCCATCCATGCACTCATCACTTGGAGTGAGAGCCTCATCTTCTGGACAGCTACCAAGTAAGTCTCCATGATCTAGACAGTAAGTTACAAATAAATGAATAGGTAAGAAAGTACCTATTTTTAAAATACTCTTTAATTTAAAAAAGCAGATAATGTTGCCTTCTCTCTGCTCAAAAAAAGAGCACAAAAATAACATTGGTTATTCAAATATAGTTGTATCAAGGCTAGATACTACAATGACCTTTAAATGACTTCTGATATTGCCTTCTATACTCTTGTTACTCAAAATATGCTTTACTGAACAGTAGCATGGGCATTGCCTGAGAGCTTGTTTGAAACTGTAGAATCTCAGGTCTCACTACAGACCCACATAATAGGAATCTGCATTTAACATGATTCTGTAAGTATTTGTAAGCTTAATGAAGTTTGAAAAGCATTGTCCTTTTGGGCATAACTCTAAGTTAGATTCTACGTTAAAATACGTAAGTCCTCAAAAGATACTCACAGCGAATAAAATATACACTCACACTCTAAAATATCCAATTAAGAAAAACGGAAAAATTTTCTGACTGAAAACTAAATATTATACCATATTGGTTTAACTTGGAATTACTCACTGAGGAAAACCAAAGGTAGTATGTTCAATACATAACCAGACCTTATAAACGTTTAAAAAAAAAAAAAGATAATCCTGCTGAAAAACTGGGCAAAGAAGATGTATTAAAATTTACAGATACAAAAGGCCAGGAACTAAAAATTGAACTTTAATCATGAGAAAGATGAAAAGTTTAAATAACTTGATAACAGATTCACACTATGAAAATTCATTACTTAAATAGCATTTATAACAGCAAAAAATTAGAACCAGTAAGTTTCAATGATTGGGGAAAAAGATAAATTTTGTAATATCCATATAAAAATACAACCAATAAAAATGCACACTTAAAAATATTTAATAGAATATATTACATAAATGAAAAGTAAAAAGATAGGCGGGGCATGGGAGCTCACACCTGTAATCCCAGCCAAGGGGGGAGGATCACTTGAGGCCGGAAATTCGAGACTAGCCTGAGCAACACAGCAAGACTTCACCTCTACAAAATATTAAAAAATAAGAGTCCAAGAATTTGAGGTTGCGGTTGAGCTATGATGCACCACTACACTCTAAGCCTGGGTGACAGAGCAAGACCCTGTCTTTAAAAAAAACTAAAAATGAAAAGCAAAAAGATAAAAAATATATGATCCTAATTCTGTATAAGGAAAAAACGTTTTTGAGCATGATGTGCCACTCTAATATAAATTATAACTAAATTATAAATTGGGGTTCTCGCTTTGAGTACAGAATGACAAACAATTCACATAGCTCTCAAAGAAATAATATTAGAAATTAAAGCAGCTGTGCTCATAAAGTAAGTGATGGTATAAGACGAATTAACACAACTTAATATCTGAAGGAAATAATGGCAATTTCCTATATTTATAAATAACTCAGTCACTAAGAAAAATGACATCTTGTTAAGTTATAATAAAAACATAGGTCAATTAAGTTATTAGCTACAGAAATCCTTGTCTCCTTGTATGACAGACCATGATTATTAAAGCAGTATCACACATGTACCTTTTTCAGGGTGTAGTCTTTTAAAAGAATCTGTTTTTGACAGACTTGGGTCTGTGATAACTCTTGATCCCAATTTGACAGTTAGATCTATTGAGCGGTAACCTTGAGGAAGTTTTCGGTCATACAGGAGAGTTAAAAGCTGAGCAAGTGTCATTTCAGCTGGCAATGGCTGGCCTAAAAATAACATAACTAAGTTAAGTCTGGAATCCAAGAAAGAGACATTTACGTCGTTCGATTTACTCAATTTACTGTTTTTACTAAATTACACAAGTTTGATTCTGACACCAATTACTAAACAATTTAAAAATAACCATTGAAAAGTTTACAAAAATCGAATTTATTTGACACATGTGAATAATATCTGTGGAAATTGTTAATTAAAGTATAAAGTCATGGGTAAAATAGAAACAAAGGAACAAACATTCCCATAAATCTGGGGCTGGCAAATTTTTTCCATAAACGGATAGATAATAAATATTGTAAACTGTAGGGGCCATATAGTCTCTGCCATAACTACTAATCTACTGTTGTAGCAGAAAACAGCTATGGACAATACATTAATAAATGGGCACAGTTGTATTTCAACAAAACTTTCTTTACAAAAAGAGGTATTCAACCCACCAGCCATAGTTTGCTGACCTATGTTATAAATAGATAACGTGAAGTTAAGAAGGCAAATCCATTCAAATTTAGTTGGCAATTTCATTACAATGTAACACAAAAATGGTGACAAATGGATATAGGCTGAGTATCCCTCATCCAAAATGCATGGGACCAGAAGTGTTTTTGATTTCAAATTTTTTTTTTGATTTTGGAATATTTTCATACAAACAATGAGATATCTTGGCGATAAGACCCACGTCTAAACATGAAATTCACTTATGTTTCAGACACACCTTATACACATAGCCTAAAGATAAATTTACATAGTATTTTTAATAACTTGTACATGAAACAAAGTTTGTGTACACTGAACCATCAGAAGGCAAAGATGCTACTATCTCAGCCACACGTGTGGAAAATATTGAGCTGTTTGGCAACACCATCATTCCTGACTCTGAATTTATATGCTACCGACAAGCGATCGTTTTCTTACACCAATTCACACTAAGTATTAATACTTAACGGTAAAAACACACCATTAATGCAGTGAAAAAATAAGTGTTTGGGGTAACTAAGCAACACAGTAGCATCACCAAAATACCTGTGTCAGCTACAAACAACAGCAACACCAAACAACAGCAGGCTTTCGGTTTCACCTACAATGCTATGTTTTGATTAAAAAGTCACTGTACACTACATTTTTTCCCCTTGTCCCACTATAACACAGATACAATGTACATTGTATTTTTTTAGGTGAGAAGAAACATCAGAAGCAGTTAAGGAACCAGGAAGTGGGTCCTATAGGAATGAGGAAGCATTCTGTTGGGTGGCTTTTTAAACTTTTCTTACAAACTGGGTGTGGTGGCTCACGCCTATAATCCCAGCACCTGGGGAGGCTGAAGCAGATGACTCTGGAGGAAACAACAACAGTTTTTATCTTAGAAGTCTCTCTTTGATTTTATAAATTGACATGATTTCTTCTGTTATGAATGCGCTCTGCTCTAGTCCTTCAATATGCCCATCACACATTTTCATTATGTCAACCATACGCACTTTTTCTGTAGTGTTAACGTCATCTTCATTGTCACTATTATCACGATCACCTCGATTCAGAACCATTTCGGCTATTTCACCATCAATCAGTGAGTGAACTGGACCCTCATTATCAATCTTAACTTCTTTGATATCCACTTCTTCCACCGGACTGACAGACTCTGAAGATACTATTTTTTACACATGGAAGGAGGTCTGATATCAATTTTTTCTCATTGGACATGCAGAATCCTTCAAAGTCATACCTAGTTCACCACCATCCCAAATAGCCAGTGACAGATCAAAGGTTGTGCCAGGCATATACAACTGTGCCTTTAGCCATTGGGTTCCAAGCACTGGCAGCAGCATATATAGCCATACTTCATGCTAAACTTTTGAAAACCTCCATGCCCATACCTCTATCCATTGCTGCCAGCATGCTGTTCAAGCATGTGTTTGTTTTTTCCCCCCCAAGAACCAGAGCCACAGTAAAGCACAGGCTTTTGTATTTATTCTTTATTGATCTAAAGATACCCTGGTCACATGGCTGAATTAATGAAGTCACATTTGGAGGAAAGTACATTATTTCTGATGAGAATTTCAGCTAGAGGAGGAGAAGAACACATGTCAAGGAATAACAAAATCTTGCAGTCATCATCCAGTCCAGCTTCAGTGCAGTGAGCATAAGCCGTTGGTATAAAGTGTTTGTGAAACCAATCAGAAAAGATGTCCCTAGTGATCCATGCCTTTTTGTCTGCATAATATTGGACAGGTAAGAAGCAAGCTTCTCCCTATTATATAGCAGGTTTATATTTATGCATGCCTACTGCTTTAGCACATCCTAGCACAGTTAGTGTCCTTGGCATCCTTAATTCCTTTAGGGGCTATCTCATCAGCTGCAGTCATTGTTTTTCTAGAGCAATAATGCCAAAACATGATGTTTTATCAGCATTATAGACTTGTTCCGGAGCCAGATATTCATAGGGATGACCTTGGCAAACTAACCAATGAATTCTCCATCTTCTTCCTGATCAGCAGACGCTTAAACACCACATCTCTTTAAATATTTAATGCCATGTTTTTTCCTAAATTTCTGCAACCGGCCTGTTGAAAATTCACAGTTCCCTTCAATTTTCAGTTCATCATGATAGATCCTTGCTTGTTTCATAAGCAGCATATCATTAAGTGGCATGTGTTCTTACTGCAATGCTGGCAAATCCACTCTTTCAACGCACAACTGAGATCTTCATTTTTAGCTTTATGCAGTTTTTCTATTTTTCATTAATTTCTGCTCCTCACTTTCAGCATAGAACTTAAAGTTTATCCTTCTGTTTCTTCAGGTCATATATGGTGGTCATTCTAACAGCATACTCTTCTGTAAGATGTTTCACATTGTGCAGTTTCTCTAACAGCTCAGCTTTCTGTACCAGAGATAACCAGAAATCCTTCCTCTTACTCTTAGCACCATTACCTATAGGGCTATCTGCAGGCCACTGTGACATTTTTAACAGTATCTTTAAATCAGAGCAGAGAATAAGCCAAAAGGCATAGTGAGTAATGCATGTAGGTCTTGGAACCATGTGGGCATCTGCTGTTGGTGCATCCAGCCTGCACACGTGATTACACTTACACTACCTTTTGTGGGAGTGTTTGTGTGGAGGGATGTGGGCATACATGGAAAAGACGTATCACCTTAAGGGGGCTGGAAGAGTCATTTTTCCCTTGTGGATGCAGAATAAACTGTGTGTTATACACCTGCATTTTGACTGCAACCCATCACATGAGGTCAGGTGTAGGATTTTCTGCTTGTGGCGTAATAATGGTGCTCAAAAAGTTTGGGATCTTGGATTTTCAGATCAGGATGCTCAACTTGTATCGCCTTCACTAATGACAGTATATTGGCCAATGAATTGGTATTAGCTGGGAAGAACACATTGCTCAACTACCACAGGTCTAAGAATTCCACTGCTAAAACTAGGTCTACAAAATGTGACTCACGTTGCTTCCTATGTAACTTGTCATAAACTCTCTAAACATTCATTTTATCAATTGGTTTACAGCACACTGACAGAAAAAAGCCAGTGAAGTAGAAATACGTAAGCTGATAGTGCTAAAAAGGATATGTAATAGATTATTCCCTTTTTACCCTCACTTGGAAGAAACTATATGGAGAAAGTCTCTAACCCATTTATCCCATCAATACCACCCTGATAAAATGGTGATTACACATCTGATTTATATAGCTGAAAGATTATTATTACTTTGATATTTATTCATTGTGAACATTACCTGCCAAGAGTTTGTGAAATAGGTGAAACACTGGGACAGTAATTATTTTGTTGGCAGCCTCTGCTCCTGAGGAAGCACTTCCTATTTTATCAGGTATAGTCCTCCCCCTCCTGGATGGTGGGCGAGGTGGTGTAGCTGACACAGCACGTTTAGATTGGGATTTCAACCCTACAAGAAAAGAAGCAGTAAGATTATATATAGCCAACACATTAACATGAAGTAAAAGGGTGTTTATAAAATATTTTAATAAAACATGCATTCCTGGCTAACACCAAAAGATACAAATGTTTCTTCTAGGCTGGGCACCGTTGCTCACATCTGTAATCCCAGTACTTTGGGAGGTTAAGGCAGGAGGACCGTTTTGGCCCAGGAGTTCAAGACCAGCCTGGGCAACACAGCAAGACCTCCTCTCTACAAAAAAAATGTAATTAGCTAGGCATGATGGCATGTGCCTGTAGTCCTAGCTACATGGGAGGCTGAGGCAGGAGGAATGCTTAAGCCCAGGAATTCAAAGCTGCAGTGAACTATGATTGTGACACTACACTCCAGGTTAAGCAACAGAACAAGATACCTACCACCTCTAAAAAAAATGAATAAGTAAATTATTTTAAAAAGTTAAAAAAAACATATTTCTTCTATCCAATATCTAATCTCCCAATTCTATTTGTCTGTCCTTCATGAGATACCATAAATAATTCTGACTTTGTATCTGTACCTATTTTCCAATAAAGTAAAAAATACAGCTACAATCTCCAAAATACAGGTGACTATCCATTTAGTAGAAAGCAGTTTTATGCAAATATATAAAATCTTGTATTCTTAATTTTTCTCCAAGATAGAATTGATTACCACCAATACAGAGGTCTCTTAATTGAGGAGTAAGGTAATCTATTCTGAGATTTCTCTTTTGAACTAAAATCACCTTACCTATGTTAAGGAAATACTCCTCCAAAATTACCAGTTATCCTTGCTAATTTTTCTTCTGGAACCTAATACTAAAAATTCATTTTTCAATCAAGTTTAAAAATTATTTTCATTTACTAATTTTATGTAATAAACACATTGTAAATGAAAACTAGTGAATACATTTTCATTTTTTTCTTAAACAAGGAGGTTATACAAAAATTCCTTAACACTTAGCAGATTTGTAAGAGTATGATTCACCCAAGGGTGCACTATCAGGCTTAAATGAAATATCTATTCTAAACTATTGACACATGTTCTGTAACTGATAAAATGTAGTAAGCTGTGGACATAAAATAATGTTTTAAATATATTTAAGTGTAATAATAATTCCAGTGCCAAAGAGTAATGGATTTCTGTTACAATATTTTTAAATTTAGTATTAAAACATCATCACAAATCAGATTTCTACATTTACTTATTACGTCGAGTTCCTATAATTAAAATGGTTATATTTTTATAGAAACCCAAACAAAACCAAGGTTATAAAAATTAGAAAGCATACCAGAGGCAACAACAACACTGTAATTGTCCTGAAATCCATTTTCCGCCTTAACTTTTTCTTTCTCTTCATGGTTTTTCTTTTCTTTGTCATCTTTTTGTTCACTAATTAGTTTAGCTGTGATACTTGGAGTATCTGTAAGAAAATATTATCTATCTAAAATATATTGCTTTTCCAAATCATTAAAAAGGGGAAGCACTAAGTATTTCAGGAGATTATATAACATTATCCCTGATACTGAGGAAATATAAAGGAATTTAGAGAAAATGCTATACAGTAAACACTGACATTCAATCCTTCCTGATATTGATAAGAGACTTGTCACTCTTCTTAAGCCAGGATATTTAAATTCCAATCTCTAGAAACTACTACATACAGTATTTTAACAGTACTACCTCTAGAGACAATGAAAAACCATTAGCATGAAAACTTGCTTTCTTTTAGGTATAAGTCAATGTGCTTGACAACTACATCTAGTTCAGTCCTCACAATATGGATATCAAGAAAGAATATTATTTTTGAAATGAGGAAACAGCCTTAGAAATGCTAATGATAAAACCTGTAAATGGGAAATATGAGACTCAAGCTCAGGACTCACTCTAAAGCATTCACTAGACTTCTGTTTGTACTACAAATAGGAGTATAAAGGAACAAATTTCTTTAACAACTCCTGTTATTTTTATTTAGGAATAAAACAGGAATCTTAGATGACAAAGTAATATGTTTTACTACTACTTAAAAAAATGAATACTGAAGAATTTCACAGACAGTTTTTTACTTTCTGAATCAATATTTCTTTCATTACTTTGGTATACAGCATGCAATCAAAAGTCAAGAAATAAATGGGAGATAATATAATGATATGATTTAGCCATTAAATAATCTAAAGTCTGAGTGAACTATTTTGATATTAGAAAATTTTTTCAATATATGGATATGATTCATAAGGATTCTTTCTACTTTTCTAATTTAACACAGTTATGATCCAAAGTGTTTTATAATGTTGAAAAGACTGAGATAATAAAATAAACAGCATCTTTTGTAATAACTCCTATTTTATAGTTTTCTTTCAGTATAGGAAAATATCCAAGAGATCTCAATTTCTAGAGCTTCTTACTACTAACTGCTGATTGCCTTTGGATAGTTTCTGTTTATGTGAAATCTAAAAATTCAGTAAGCAATATTAATGCATAGTAAAAATAAATTTTACTTTCTAACAAAAACAAGCAACCCCAAATGGCAAAAATATTGACATAGGTCAGAATGAAATAATTAAGTAATAAGAAATTTACAAAATTAATTCAGCATAATCAAGCAGGAAAAAAACATGGGAAGCGCATTAGGTGATAAGAATTTATTTAGTATAATCAGAAGTTCAACTGATTTTCATTTATTTACTCTTATCTCAAAAGTAAAATCTAAAAAACAAATAGCATTCAAACATTAAAAGGCATCACTAAGAAAAATTTTTCTCAACTTCCCTTTTTAAAACTGCTCTGGTTTAGAACTGTACTTCCAGCCAACACAAAAAAATAAGGACCAAGTTCACTCTCTCACCTAACTAATAACTAATAATTAGGAAATACATGCAACAATAGTTTTCAGACATTGGGCAGGCAGGGCAGGGCAGGGCAGGACAGTGACACCTGGGTGAGTGGAAACAAAAGAGTTGAGCCCTAGGATCAAGCCAGCTTACTGTCTGGAGAGTTTCAGCTCAGCATAACGCAGGTGTCACCGTAGGTTAAGGATACAAAGCTGGGAATTCAGAAGACAAAGGTAGTTGGTGGTTGTTCACAGGAAACATTTCCAAGGGCAAGAGATTTGCACAGAGCTCTAGAGATCTACAGAGGCTCTTCTGTGAGTCTTCGGAGTGTACTGACAAGTATATACATGTGAGGAAATCACTGGAGGCCAGTAAAAGTACTACCCAAATGTAGCAAGGGAAACAATCCCAGGGTCTCAAATGGGGAAGAAATGCTTGGGTTCCTAATGACCAGTGTACTCCAAATTGAGTACTCAAAAGGGTATTGCCTCAGAAATAACATCAAATTGGACTCAAACCGCATTGTCAAATCTGGTAGCCTATTTGTATTCTAATAGAGTACCTATTTAAAGTTCGTTAAAATTAAAAATTTAAATAAAAATTCCAGTTCCTTAAGTCTCATTTCGTGTACTCAACAGTTACTGAACTAGACAATATAGGTTTATAAAAATTTCCCTCATCACAGTAAATTTTGCCTTAGATTAAAAGCTGCTTTGATCCTACTTAATAAAGCTTAAAAGCACATCCCAAAGCAACGAACTGTTTTTAAGTAACAAAACTTCGGAAAACAACTAAAAACATTTATTAGAATACAAAATCATCCAGTACTTGAAAAAGTAAAATTCACATTGTATGGCATCCAATAAAATTTTCCAGGCAAAGAAGCAAGAACATATAATCCATAAGGAGGAGAAAAATAACAAACAGACTAGTATGCTCAAGAAAGCAGAAGAAAGCTTGTACACTTAAGGACAAGGAAATATTTTTTGAAAAATCAAACTTCTAACAGATTAGACATTGAAGAGGAACAGATCATGTGGATGACATACCAAGAGAAATTATCCAACATTTAAAAACAGAGAAAAAATTACTGGGGGAAAAAAAGGAACAGAGCTTTGGTAAGCTGTGAACCACCTTCAAGTGGCATGATATATGAGCAATTGTAATCACAAAACGGGGGCGGTGAGACAAAACATTTAAAGAAATAATTGCCAAAAAATCTTCAAACCTAATGAAATCTATAAACTCACAGATTCAAGAAAACAAACCCCAATCATAAAAAAAGTGAAGAAAAATCTATAGGGTACATAATAATCAAAATGCTTAAAACCAGTGACAGAAATGTACAAAAGCGAAAATATTGACACATAAACTTGATTATTTGAAAGCTATCGGAAGTGGGTAAAATTACCTATCATATTTTAAATTTCTTGTTTTTATTCATGTTATTATATAAACATACGTGTAAATATATCATAAAATATAGCTAAAAATCATAAAGCTAATTTAAAGGACCAAATCATTGTTAAATAGAAGTTAAATTTAACACATAAATTTTGATGTAGTACTTCAAAGCATTTTTTATACAATCAAGAAAACTAATTTGAAAAATATTTTAAATAATGTTTTAGAATAGCATTCTTTCACAGTATAAGGATGAATAAAAATGTTAAACTTTCAGTGATTTTGTAGTAGAATGTCTACACTTTTTCAAGTTAAATGCATGAAGTATCAGTAACTCAACTTCAGTACCCTTTCTCTTCATCTTCTCTCTTCATCTTCTCTACCTCCTTCATCTACCTAACTGATTTTTACTTCTCATTTTTCTTCATCATGTAGAATGGACAATCTCAGGGCTATGACAGAAAAAAGCTTCTAAAATTAAATTTACAGAAAAGTTTACCTGTAACAGATAAGGTGGCCATTTTCAAGTAAGAAAAAATGTTTTTAAATATATAATTTATAACAGTATGCTAACTATTTATTATATAACTTGAAAAAAGGTAGGAAAGAAGTATTAATTTTATGTATACACTTCTGTCAGATACGATGACTAAACTGGAAAAGAATCTTTCCTACCTATAGTGATCATACTCACGCACATGGTTTAACTTACCCTCTATCTATGGTAATAACTGCTAAATCTCTTCAACCCCATCTTTTATCCTGAGCTTTAGATTTGTATTTTAAACTGAGAAATGGAATCTCCAGTTTTTTTCTGATACTCCTACTCTTCCTTCAGTTCACAGCTCCCCTTAAAAACTTAGGTGTTCTCCTCTTATGTATACAGATAAAATTTACTTTATTATATTTACGCTATAATGCGAACATTTCCAGTTTATTTTAAAACCTGACAACATACATAAGACCGTAACTATCTTGAGGGGAAGAAAATGTGTCTTGCTCACTTTTACATCCTTAGGACAAATTACAGTACCTTGCGCATTAAAGATGCTCAATGAATTCACTCATTGATTAACTAGGATTTTTGAGAGGTAATACACTCTAACTACCTAAAGTTGATATGAATCTGTCATCAAAAATTGCTTTTTCTTTAATAGCCTGTATGTTGTTTAAAGGCATCATCCTAGTTAGACAAGGTAGCTCACACCTTCAGTCCCAGCTATTTGGAAAACCAGGGCAGGAGGATCACTTAAGCCCAGAGCTCAAGGCAGCAGTGAGCTATGACGATGCCACTGCACTCCAGCCTGAGCAGCAGTGAGATCCCATCTCAAAAATAAAGAGTCAGGAAACCTAGGAGAAAATGTTCTCTCTGTTTTCTTCACTGACCACTATAAACAGTAAGATGATCAGTCAATTCTACCTATTCCATTTTCATCTCTTGACCACTCATTTTTTTCCTCTAATTTAGTAAATATCCATTAATTAGAATCCTGCCATCCAAACAAATACCCTGCAATTCAATTACTATAAAATAACCAGATAGTTTATTACGGGAAGATTCCATCAATGGCTGCCAACGGCTTGTTTGCATTTCCAGCTGCCCATTTTGTAATTATTACACACTAACACATACTAACCCCCCAAAATTATAAGTGCTTGAATGTATTGTACATTTTGCCCACTTGATTGAAGCTTCTTACACTTTGAACTATGCCCATGTAATGGCCTTTTCTAGTTAATAAATGGCTGCTAAGTATGTGGATGCAGTAAATATAAAAAAATAAAATTCCATAATTTGTACTTAAATATGACTTGCCTGACACTCTGTCAAGAACATCTGATAATGTTGTCGAGACTGGCAAATGAAGAGTACGGAACTTATGGCCTGCTCCATACATTGGATGCTGGATGACATGGCTAGTAGCATTAATTCTTCCCTTGTACAGCTGAAAATCAAGAAAGCAAAGAAATCAAGGAGTGACTTCTTGGAATACATATCATTATCAAACAACTGCAAAAGGATACAAGAATGAAAAATTTCAATAAAGCATACAATATGCCGTTTACTTTATGTATTTCTTTAAATGTTGCATGTTTGCCACATTTGTTGGTTAAGTTTTGCATTAGCAGTATTGTAACTAAAATGTTCTTTCATTTTTTTCCCAAATCAAATTATACTACTCAGGGCAAGGTATAATTACATTATTCTAAGTGTGCGGGTGAGTATTATCCTAAAGAGATTTTCAAGTCCTGTCATTAAGTACAAAGGATGTTCTAGTTTCAGTTTGCTATATTAGAAGTTAGAAGAACACAGAGATAGGAAATTATCAGATAGGCAGTTATAGACTATATTTACACACAGCTAATCATTAAGATTTAAGTGTTAAAAACTCACCGGACAGGGAGACTGAAGAAACATTGTCACTTTCTCATCTTCCAGCATCAACTGTAAAAATAATCTTCGTATAAATCCTGAAATGTTACCAGATGTTGGAAGGTTCCCTCTTTGAGGAGATGTCTGAAATAGTTCACAGAGAACCTGGGCAAGGCAATAGATATAAAAAGTTAAATGCACAATTCATTTGCAGCCTTTTATTTTGAAGAATAAACAGGAAATTTACAAATCAGCAAATTAAAGAACAAATTATTTCATCTTAAAATGTATGAATACCAAAGCAGATAAAAAGTTAAAAGCTTAACGAACATTTCTGTGGGTGAGGGAAATTACTACTAAAGAGTTTTGCATAATGAATACCTGGCACAAGCAACTTATTTTTAACTTTAGTCAGTATCAAGGTGGTTATGATACAACAAAAATTATGAAAAAGGTATATTAAAAATATAAAACAAAGCCTTAATAAGAAACTGAGAGATAATTAAGCCAGAAAGCAATGGAACACAAATTTTCAAGTATCTATAATCATGCCCTTGGTTCAAGCTGTTCATTTAAGCATTGCCTTTTAATTAAGCACATTTTGCAGGGAGATGTTTTCCAATAAATAATTACTATAGGCAGTAAAATATCTTGCTTTTGTTCTTAAAAGTTAAATCATTCAATATTTTATAAAAATTGTGATGGCTATCCTTCACATATTAATAAAGTTTGATCTGAACGAGCACTATTAAATAAGGGGAGGAAAAAGAAGTCGACTACTATTTATCAGCGTCTATCATATCTCAGATAGGCTCCCATGCTAGGTACTTTATATACATTAAAATATTTAATCCTCTCAAAAAATCTGTGAAGCAGGTATTGCTAGCCCCACTGTATTGGTTAAACAACTTGCCAAAGGTCACAAGACTTAGAAAGCAGCAAAATTTGGCAAAATGCAACTAGAATTACTCTTCAAATAATCCTGGCTTTCAAGGTTTTTGACCACATAAATCTAATACAATATACAATCTTCTACATTTTTTAATGTGATTTATCTATAGCCTCCTATCTAAAACCTACTATAATTCTAATGTCTATATAATGAGAAGCAAATTATCATTTATGGCAATCTGGTTACACCAAAATGCAATGTCTCGATGCAGATATGGCACTCAACGACCACTGTTGAGTGGTCAATCCTATTCCAGCAGCTGAAATGTTCTATGGGCTTGTTCTTTTTATTTTGGGGAGTTTTTTAAAAGGAGGGGTGTATGATCTATAGCTGGAATACCCATGAATCTGCCAATCATAAAGAATGACTTATTTATGTGACAGCATATTTTGAGGGGATGAGATTAATTTTGGTTTAAATTCAGGTCCTTGGCCGGGCGCGGTGGCTCACGCCTGTAATCCTAGCACTCTGGGAGGCCGAGGGGGGCGGATTGTTCTGAGCTCAGGAGTTCGAGACCAGCCTGAGCAAGAGCGAGACCCCGTCTCTACCAAAAATAGAAAGAAATTAATTGGACAGCTAAAAATATATATAGAAAAAAAAAATTAGCCGGGCA